>JACGTP010000280.1:31598-49649 GCA_023678845.1 Mischocyttarus mexicanus | reverse complement strand
TAAAGGGTGGGAAGATGGGAACTGTTGGGTTGGGTGTTGAGGGGGGGGATAGGGGAGGGATGGTTCTACAGAAAGGAAGGAAGGATATGTTCCCCCAGTGGCTTCTCCCTTCTATACTAAACGCTATCTGATGATAGTCATCGCGATTTCCCACTCATTCCTCTAACTTATTTCTTTTTATTTTATTTTCTGTTTTTGCCTTACTTCCTAGGTGGGCCAAAAGTGTTTCCTATTACACCTGATTTTTTTTCCTCGAAATCGATCATTTCTGATATTTATTTTTCTTTTTTTTTTTTTTCTTTATGTCATTTTTTATGTAATTTTTGTCAGAATTGAATAGAGTCGTTAAAAGGGGTTTTTTATTTTATTTTATTTTGGTGTAGATTTTGTTCTTATCGACACTTTTTTTATTTGAATGATAATAGTTAAATGTATGTAAAAATGGGTTAGTGTAACAAAAATGTAAATCGTTGTTGAAATTATTTTAAAATACTTGATCAACCATTCAAATGAAAAAATTATTGATAGGAAAAAATCTTTAATAAAATAAAACGAAGTAATAAAAATATTTGAGAATCTAAAATATTTTTATTATTTCGTTTTATTTTATTGAAGATTGTTTCCTATTAACATTTTTCTCATTTGTATGATAATAATTAAATGTACGTAAATGTGTTAGAAAAAACAAATAACTCGTTGTTTAAATTATGTCAAAATTTTTGATCTACTATTTATATTTTATTTCTTTTTTTATTTTATTTTATAATAGATTTTTTTTATCGATATTATTTTTATATTTTTAATTTTTTTTCATTTAAATGATTATCAAGTACGAAATGGATCAAATTTCAATTCGTATGCAAAGACTGCTTTCGACGCTTCAAAAATAATAATTTTGAACTTGAGAATAAGGAACGTTCTGGCGCACTAACAAAGTTTCAAGACGAATAATTAGCACCTTATATTGAACCTTACACCTTAACCTTGAACCTTACCTTTCCTTATATTTTCAATCTTATATTTTCAATAAAACTTTTATCTTGTGAAAAAAACGGCGAGAACTTATTCAAGGTTCTAATATCAAAATACTATTTTCATTATTATTATTATTATTTTTATTATTATTATTATTATTAGAAAAATAATAATTAAAAAAAATTGGTGGAACTTTTTTGATAGATTTAGTTAAAAAGAAAATGTCACAAATAAAATATTATGGTATATAGAAAAGAAGATCATGACCGAGGCCCTTCACCCTAATCGATCCATAGAAAATCGAGGGTACACCTTGCGTCTCGAAATTGTCCTTTTTTTCTCTCTCTCTCTATCTTTCTCTCTTTCTCTTTCTTCGTTGAACAAGAAAGATGACGATGAAGATGAGGACGGCAATTCGGGCTCTATAAATTGCGATTTTGACCGAGAGATTAATATTTGATCGACGCTGGTGTTGTACCCCGTGAAATTCTTATATGGGGAAGAAGAAGAGAAGAGGCTGGTCATAGAAACAAAATAAAAAAAAGAAAAAAGATTTTCAAATAAAACAACGAACAGTTCTCTTTCTAAGCATGCGAAAAGAGAGAGGACGATCTTGATGCATCTTCGGACCAGCTGCCGACGTCTTTTTCGAAGCTCAAATTATTATTATCTTTCTCTCTCTCTCCCTCTCTCTTTCTCTCTCTCTCTCTTGATGAAATTATACAGAAAAAATGTTCTCTTTTCTGTCTAGTTTCCCCGTTTTCTTTTTCCTATAATTCATTGATAGTTTCTATCCAAATTTTCCTTTACTTTTATTTTCTTTTTTTTCTCCTTTCGTTTCTTTTTTTTTTTTTAATTATTTCACAAAAAATATTATTTATCCAAGAATATGAATAACGCGAAATCAATTAGGGTTGAGACTGTTTTATCTGATAATTATTATCTGATTAATGTTAATGTTAATGGAATAAAATATAATATTCCTTTAAGTTAAATAAATATTTATTAAAAGGATTTATATTCATTGATATTTTTGTTTTTATATTATATTTAATTATTTTTTATTAGTAATTACAGGATTTATTGGTTGAGAGAATTATGTTTTAATATTTTATTTAATAAATTTGATTGCAAATAAATAATATTATTTATTTAATAATATTTCTTTTTTACTTTTTCTTACACAAAAAGTAATTAATGATTATTCCTTATCAAATCAGTTTATTAACGTTCCTAATTTAATTAACCAATTATAAATTAAATCTAACACACACACAGACAAATACACACACAGACAAACACACATTGACATTTTAAAACATATTAAATATCAATAAAATAATCACAAATAATTTTGATATCTCATTTTATTAAAAAAAGAAAATTAACTTGCATACAAAAATTTCAAAATAAACGATTAACGATCCACATATTAGATTAACCTAAAGTCCTATAAAAATCCTATAAAAATCCTATAAAAAAATGTTAGTGGAAAAATAAAAGAGAGACCGAAAGAAGAGGATTATTAAAACGTTGTGTCGAGGGTTAAAAAGGAACACAGGGGTTGGAAAGTTTTTCACCTGTTCGTACATCATCGTCGTCATCATCATCATCGTCGTCATCATTATAATCATCGTCATCGTTATTAGTCGTAGAGCTGACCATCGGCTTTCGTTTCGTTTTTTTTTCTTTTTTTATTTTTCGACATACAACGACGAGGAAGACAACGGGGTTGCCAGGCCACGACACGGTTTAACCTTCCTCTTTTAAAATTGTCCTGCCCGACGGTCATAAATTAATCTACCGAACGATCTGATACTTTACTCCTCGTTAGGGGTGAGTTGCCACCAACGTTCTCTTTTTTTTCTTTCTATACCGTTTCTTTCTCCCTCTCTTTCTTTCTTTCTTTTTGCTGTGCTACGACGTCCTTTTTTATCTGATTAACCAAACGTAATTTCGTGTTTCCTTTTCTTGAACAGAGAAAAAAAAATTAAAAAATAGGCACTTTTTTTCATGCAAATGAATTAATGAATTTGTCAATAATGAAATGTGTACTTTAATTATTGTTTTTATATAATTGTTATATTTTTTTATTTGTTATTTATTTTGAATTTTAAACGATAGATTAATTTTAAAACACACATAAGATGATAAAACAAAGGAGCTTTGATATTCTCTCTGAAAAGGTTTAAAATACATATTCAGATAAGTAAGAAAATGTATAATTAACATGAAATTATCTTATTTGATGTAAATTATTGTAATTTTTTATTATTAATAAACTTTCGATATTGCGAGCGAGTTACTTAGCAATGTATTCAAATATTTTAACACATCTAATATTAAATATTATAAATTAAATAAATCACAAATATGTTAAAAAGTCATAAGATTCAAAATATTGTAATATAGATTAAAAGACAAAATATTTATATATTATATAATTTGTATTTTATATTTATTTAAATTATATTAAGGGGCACATCTGGTGTGACCGCTTAAACAAAAGGTGATTTTTGAGAATTTTTTTAAAGAAAATTACTGTATGAAATGTTTTTAAATTTAGAGGATATATTTATACATAAATAATGAATATACAGTTAAATTTTTAAATGAAAAAATTTAATTTTCAGCGAGTTATTCGCCATCTCTTAAGTCACTTAAAAAAAATGCTCCTCCACTGCTGCAGTAATAGCGACCTTCGCAGTGCTTGAAATCAAGAAAACCAAAATGTTTATTAAACTAGAAGGTATTACCCGTATGTAAATTGTTTTTTGAAAGAAAACAATTGAAATTTAACAAAATATATATTTATAATAAAAAAAGTACATTATTTATGTAATAAATATTCTTAATTAACAAAATATCACCACAACTAGTACAAAATTCTACCAGAAAGTTTAAACAAAACTTTGACTAACTAAATAAAAAATATTCAAAAATTAAAAGTCAAAATACAAAAAAAAAGTAAATATCAAAAATAATAATAATTATTAAACAAAAATTATCAAATAATATTCATTATCACATTATCAAATAAATAATTATTTAAAAATACATAATGAAAAAAAAAATATAAATAAAAAATCATGTACGAAGTAGAAAAAAATTGAAGAAAAATTATTTCAACACCCGAACCCGGTGATGATACTATTCCACAATGACATAAATCAGGTATCTCATAAAACAAGAATCAACGAACCGAAACGAGTGGTATTAGTTGGAACAAAATAAAAGATCGAAAAGAGAGGGGTTGTGAAGTGAGACCGTAACAAAGAAACAGAGATACAAATAAAGAAAGAAAGTCGTACCATAACGAGAAAGAGAAACGCAGAGAGAAAGAAGGGAGAGGAGGGAGGGTGAGTAGAGGGGGTAGAAGAAGGGGGTAGGGAAGGAAAGAAAAACGTTGGACACAACATTTGGACAAACCGCAAAGAAGAGGAGACCAGTTAGGGGCCGATGATCCGTGAATGTGCACAACCTGTCTTCCTACAACACCAAAGAGAAGTTAACCATGATAGTTAGAAAGAGATGAAAATGATTCTTGTATACAACACCAGGGTGTCGAAAACCATAAGGGATTTAATTCTAGTAGTATGCTACTTCGAGAACTGGATACGATTAGTCCATGGGGGGTCGTTAGGTTCCTGACTGGTATAAAACTGTAGATTGTGGTTAACCCTCCGTGTTTATTTGTCATTCGACACTCGATTTATTATCACTGATGTGTATACTTTTCTTCAATGTACATAAGAATTAACTCGATCATCAGTCTAGATTAATTCGTAAATAATTTAGCGAATTTAAGGAGCTCTACCAGTGTGAATGCTCAAAATGTAGATAATTTTTCGGGAATTTGTTTAAAGAAAAATATTCCATCAAATGTTTCGAAAATTTGAGGATATATTTGCCTATAATTGAACTACGTTATATAATTTTTTTGTTAAAAAATATTAAAATACGAGTGCCTTTTTTGCTTCCTTTAGAGACGCCGAAAATAAAAAGTTTCTTTAGTGCTGCGATGATTTCGGTTGTTTGAGTTGCTGATATCAAAAAAACAAAAAACGATATTAAACTAGAAGGTATTTTCCATACAATAATCTATATTAAATGTATCAAAGCATGTTTCTTTTCATTTTTTTTTTTATTCCGATCGAGTCAAATGAGAACCTCGAATGGTACCCCCAAAATTAAAATTTTAAAACTATTAATATAATTTTTATATTAAATTTGTTTATTTGAAATAACAGCACAATGCAAAAGTTCAGAATTAAGCAACTCGTTACAATGGTGGATCAAGCAAAATGTAGGGTGGATCATGTTACAAAAATCTAAATTTGAAAAAAAACATTAATTGAGCGTATTGAAGAACAACGTTTGAATAATATTTTACTCAATCAATTATATTTTTTAACTATAACAAAAAATACAAACACATAGGAATTTTTTTACAATAACTTTCTTAAATTATTGTAAAAATTTGCCTTAAAAAAACAATTCAATTGTTATATTTTCGTTTAAATAATCAAATGCATTTCTATAAGATGTTAAAAAAAAGTTAATATAATAAATATAAATAAATATAAATAAACGTTAAATATAAATCAAAATGGTCTACTTTTGTGTTAATTAAATTCGTATTTTAGGTTAATTTTACTTTTAGGTTATAATTACGATTATAAGAATATTATTTTGAAATTATTTTAGAAATTTGTATTAAAAATAAATAATATTTTCACTTAAAAAAAAAGAAAAAAGAAAAATATTACATCGTTTTAAAATTTTAAAGAAATATGTACAATAAATGAATAAACAAATAAATACCCAGTTAACGTTTTGTGTTAACTGGGTAAATAATCGACATTCGATATAAATAATTAATAAAAAAATATTAAACCTAAACTTAATTCACAATAAACAACATTTATCTACGAATCAACCTAATAAATAGACAATTAAAAGAAGGAACCAAAAATAGTTATAATCACCCTAAAAAAAAAAGAAAAAAAACAGAGATAGAGAGAGAGAAAGAGAGAGAGAGAGAGAAGAAAAGAAAGAAAGAAAGAAAGAAAGAAAGAGGAAAAAAAAAATGTAGAACATTCTGACTCCCTCGCATTTATCCTTTGAAATAATCATCACCGTTTATATACCTGAAAAATGATTATTCTTTCAGATCACCGGGTAAAAGGATGAAACCAACCGAACATCTACCTAGCCAACTATCTTCTCATTGAGTACGAGAAAAAAAAAAACATCAAAAAGAAACATAATTGATCCTTGGTTCAACAGCTTCCGTCGCGCACACTTTTACGTGCATACCACAGAGAAAAAAAGAAGAAAAAACCAACGAAAGAAACTAAACCAAATCAAACCCAAAATAAAATCCTCGCGAGCTTCGTGACGGAAGAGAGAGAAAAAACAAGAAGAAAAAAAAGAATACACACTAGGAAGAGAATGATTCCAAAATAATAATAATAAAAAAAAAAAAAAAAAAAAAGAAGAATAGTATTCTTAACCGCGTGAAACACCTTTTTGAACCGTGAAAGATGTCTGCTTTTGCCATAAGAAAACAAGGGACTCTAATTGTAGAGTATATAATTGTCCAAAATGAAGAAGGTATATACATACACACACACACATATAAATACATATATAAGGGATTATATACACATCCCCTTACGCAAGAGTTCGCAAAAGATATACGCGTCTTTTGAAAAAAGTTGGAAGAAAAAAGGTTTTTCAAGACAAAAAATTAAAACGAACAGAAAGCAAGAAAGAAACAAAATAAAAAAAATATGATCCGTACTTTTGATCTTCGTGGAAGCCGAAATAACACGACAGAGAGAGAAATATAGAATGAAAAAAAAACAAGAACAAAATTAAAGAAAGAAGAGTTATAAGTCGCGTGTCCGAAACTCGGTCGCGATTACATCTTCGGCTCCCCCCCCCCCCCCAACCCTCGAGCCCCAAAATATTCCGTGGATCATTGGTTTTTGCATTTCAAGAAATTTGACCGCGTGTCTCGGCAAAAGCGGACGGAATGGAATGAGGGATGGGTGGTAAGGGAAGGGGTTAGGGAGGGGGGTATGGGTAAGGGGAAGAGGAAGGGCTTGTATATGGGGTCCATTAGAAATTTTCGGAATGAAAGGTGAACCTACTACACGTACGGTGAGAGATAATTTGTAGGAATCACGAAATGCGCGAACGAATTTTTTCTAATAAAGAAAAGAAAAGAAACGAAAAAAAAGAAAGGAAAAGAAAGAAAGTATAAACTGGATGAATGTTATGTAAGTTTTCTTGACAATTAATCTATGTAATCCTCTCCCAAACCCCTGGTTATTATGAAATAGGTGGTCCGATTCGTACGCTGTTATTACGATTTTTCAACCAAATTGTTAGAAGAAATAAGAAAAATTACAATTGGAAGAAACGGGGAAGGGGGGTTGGTTTGGAAAGGTGGAGAGAATTATTTTGGGTTTTATTTTAGTAAGAACAATCAACGTTATTTTCGTTGTCAGTAAAATATTGAAATTTGAATTGTCTTTTTCTTTTCGTTCATTTGTTTGAATATTAATCTTCCAATCAGATATTAAGCTGTTTCATTATGTAATGATTTAATAATTTAAAATCTGATTTTATTTTATAATTAACGTAATTCAGTAATAAAATGTTAATTGAATTTTTTCCATTTATTTTAATATTAATCACAAATATTAAACTGTTACCATTACATGATTATTAAATAATTTAAAATAACGTATAAGTACATCAAACCACTTTAATAACCGTCTTATGTTATTTTTATTTAATATAAAAAAAAAGAGAAAAGGAATACGAGAGGTAGAAAAAGAAAAATATTTCAAGCTAGTTAGTTTTGATAATAAAAAAGAAAAAGAAAAACAACAAAGTAAATTCGCGTGAGACGAAATGAAAAGTTTTTTTGAACATGAAACGTAGTACGAAACAGGTACGAAATAAAAGTAGCATAATCGTGTCACGCAGTAGCAACGAGTTAAAGTAACATTAAAAACAACAACTCGAAAATTATTAAGTTTAATATAAAAGATTTGAAAAAATAATAATAATAATCATCATTGAAAATGATTAGACGATAAACAAATATCGTGAAATGGGTCATAATCGAAGATAAAATAGAGTGAAAGAGAGAGAGAAAAGATGAAATGATAAAAGGGTTTGAGAGAGAAGGAAAGAGAGAAAACGGGAGGAGCATGTTAAAGTGCAGCCTTTGCACACCCCCACCCTTCAATTTTACCCCCTCTTTTAAACTTTCAGATAGTATACTTAAAAAAGGATGACAACATTTCTGGATGTATTTTGTTCTAATATTTTAATCGTTCTTACAAGAGACAGAGATTTAAGAAATCAATTTATAAGTTTTAATTTAAAATAAAAGATATACTTTTGAATGTGTTTTATTTTAATATTCTACTCATTCTAACATTAAGAGGATTTAAGAAATCAATTTAGGGGTATTATTTAAAAACAAAAGATGCGTTTTTCAATGTACTTTATTCTAATATTCTAATATTCTAATCACTCTAACAAGAAGAGGATTTAAAAACAGAATTTATGTTTTACTTAAAATTGAAAAATACTTTTGCAAATGTGTTTTATTTTAATATTTTAATCATTCTAACAATAAGAGGATTTAAAATATGAATTTACATTGTACGCTTTACTTAAAAATGAAAAATATATATTTGAATATATTTTATTCCAATATTCTCTAATAATTTTAAAAAATAATTTAAGAAATTATTTTCATTCGAATATCAAGAATATTTCTTAAATAATTTCTTTTAAATATAATACAAATCATCTTTCTGAGTTTAAAGAGCAAAGAAATATATTACTGTTCTCAATGATGTTTTGTAGAAAAGGGATACCAGATTATGAAAAATTTTCTAACAAAATATTATTATTATGTAAAAGAATAAATGTATAAGTTGTAATTTAACAAAATCCATTTACCAAACGAACAAATTATAAATTAAAAATAAATATCTATCTATATCTGCAAATATCATCTTTATCAAAAATGACTTATAATATCTAATAGATTAATGTTATCTACTGAACAATACAACTATCTTTTTTCTTCTAATAAATCTAAAATTCAAAATAAAGAGACAGATAACAATTTTCACAATAATTTACAAAATTATATTGGATAAAATTCTAATCAAAATATTGTAACAGAATTTAGTGTACATACGATATAACGAATAAATCAAAATGATATATTAACGTAATCGTAGGAGGGGGTTAGAAGAAAATTAGGAAAATTTGTTAATATTAGCAAAGATATTCTGTAACAAAACATTATAATAATGTATGAAAACTATAATATATATACAAGTTATAACATTACCAAGTGTGTGTGTGTGTGTGTGTTTGTCCATTTACTGAACCAAAAAGCTATAAATTAAATAGAAAATAAATATTTATCTACATCTACAGATCATTTTCCTAAAAAAAAAAGCTCATTTATATCTAAACCTTTCTCTCTCTTTAATAAATTTAAAATTTAAAATTATAAAACACAAAAAAAAATTCACCTCGTAATAAAATAAACAAAATACAAATCAAAATAATATACGCAAACCAAATCAAATTGAGAAGGCAAAGGGGAAAGAGGAGGATGTGAAGGAGGGGGTAAAGGACAATTCATAGGGACAAAAGGGAAAGATAGTTTACCAGATATACGTATGGAGAATGATAAGGGGGGGTGGGTGGGGGGTATTGGGGTAGAGGTAGGGGGATGGTTCGGAAATCGAAAGCAAAGTCCGTAAAACCCCCGTTTTGCGACTGGGCGAGGCTTCGGTTCAGACACGGCGTGTCCTCGGCGTGGTCCACATCGTCTCCTACTCGTGTGCCCTTGTCGGGTCCCCCCACCCCACCCCACCCTTAACCCCCCTCTCTCTCTCTCTCTGCCTGTCTGTCTGTCTGTCTCTCTCTCTCTCTCACACTCCTTAGAACGGGGTCTCTCAGATAATCAAGCTCGCGAAGAGTAGTCCCCATCGTTGGTCTCTCCTCCTGTCCTCTGTTCGAGCGCGCACGGCGCGTTTCGACGTCCAACCGCAGTCGCCCTCGTAGTTTGCCACCGACACTTGCCGACACTCTTCTTTCTCCTCGTGTCGTAGTCGTCGTCGTCGTCGTCGTCGTTGTCTTCGTCGTCGTTGTTATTATTGGTTCTCATTACTACGATAATTTTATTAATTAAATAGGTGCGATTATATAATATCGGATTATTCGAAAACAAAAACCTTCCTCGTCGACTGTAACCACCACCATCACCCCCCTCAACCACCCTTTTTGGGGATTTTTATTATTTAACTATTAATTATTTTAATTAATTTTTTCGTTTTATTTTTCCTCATTCAAATTGAATTTTTATTTAATTATTATATTTCTTATTTTTCAAATTGTCATTTTGTCTAGAATAATTCTTCTAATAATTATTATGTAATTTATTTTATTATTAATTTGATCGTGACAAATACGTTTGGCTTCGATTTTAATTTTTTTCTTTTCTTTGTGAACGAAGTTGGGGAGAAACAGGGTGGTTCGTTTCCTTTTTATTTATTATTTATTTATTTATTTATTTATTGAAGGAATTTTTGAAAAAAACAAGGAAGAATGAAAGAATTAAGTGCGTTGTTTTTATCGTCTTTAGTTTTACTTTACGTGACTTAACGATCGAGTTTATTCATTCACGAACAAAAAGTGGATATAGTATTTGATTTGATTAAAAAAATTTTTTTTTTTCTTCGTGGTTGAATATTATAAATATATTTTGTTTTGTTTGGTATTAACAATCACGTGTACGCGGATGATTCGGACACATATATTTAATTTTTCTTCTCTTCCTGTCAATGAGAGAAAATTGTTTCACGTGAACTGCTACTACTTGTCATGTTTACGTCAAGAGGAAAACAGTAGCCAATGAGAGAAGAAGAGGTTTATATGTCTCTTTCTTGCTCACTCACACACGTATCATCGTTTCCTGGAACATCTGAAGGATCAATCACCCTAACTTTGGATGATATTGTTATTTGTTTATTGGACAGTGAAGATTCAACCAAGGTAGAGGAAATCTGGGATTATTAAAATCAACAGGTACGTACGTGTATGTTTTCTCTCACTCTCTCTCTCTCTCTCTCTCCTTTTCTTTCTCATTCATTAATTTCTTTTTTCCTTTCTTTATTTTCTTGACATTTATCCGATTGGGATGAGAAGGAATATAAAAAAAAAAATAAAAACGAGGAATGGTTCTACCATGACGGACGTTTCCGCGTGTAATTGTCGGCCGGCATCGAGTGGACAAATAAATTATCCTCGTTCGCGAGTTTCTTGCCAATTAAACTGATCCCCATCATACCCCCATAAGCTATCCCCCATCATCAGCCACCCGCCGGTTACCCCTTCTTTATTTTCTTTTTCTTTTTTTTTCTTTTTTTACTTGTTACACACGTATCAAGTTGATACACGTAACTCAACTTCGTATATAATTGTATATTTGTATTTAGTGATTTGAAAAAATTTTGAATTATTTGTTGACGATGATTTACAATTGTCTTATGTTGTTTCTTACTGAAATAATTTTATTCTATATTATTTTTATTTTAATATAATTTTTCTTTCTTTTTTTATTTGTTACACACGTATCGAGTTGATACACGTAACTCAACTTCTTTTATGAAGACGATTATATTTATATTTAACGATTTTTTAAAAAATCTTCAATTGTTAATGATGATTTAGGATTGTCTTATATTGTTTCTTATTGAAATAATTTTATTCTATATTATTTTTATTTTTATATAATTTTTTTTCTATCTTTATTTGTTACACACATATCGAGTTGATACGCATAACTTAACTTCACTTATGAAGATGATTGTATTTGTATTCAGTGATTTAAAACAATTCGGAAGTATTATTGATGATCTATAATCAAATTGTTTTATATTGTTTCTCATTGATATAATTTTATTCTTCAGTATAAACTTTATATCATATATAATTTCTTTATAAGTAGAAATAATACATTTTCCCACCAAAAAATTGAACTAAACGTTTAAAAGGTTTGTTTCGAATAATTTGTAGTTTGGTATCACTTTTTAATTTTTTTTCTTCTTCTTGTGAAATAGTAACGATTAATAGATAAATTAGGTTTTTTTTTATATTCTTTGTGTAATACCGATCGATCAATTTTTTGTATGAAAATAATCGAATTCTAGTTGAATAGCAGACGTTTGAGAATCAGAATGGACCAATCTAGTTAATTGTGATTTAGAGAATAACGTTTGAGAAAAGTGTTGAAATTTTTATTAATTTTCTTTAAATATAGTTTTTAAAGTGGATTTTTGTACATTGCTGTTTTTGTAGGTTCAATAAGAAACTGATTTTAAAAATGTATTAATTTTACTACCATATTCTGACTGTTTTGAGAAAAGAATGTGGAATAATTCATTCTGATCTTAAACGATTCTAAAAAGCAAATTGGATTAACAAATTTTTGTTAATTTTCTTGAAGAAAAATTTTTTATTCTTACATTTCTGCTTTTGTTGATTCAATTTGTAGATTCAATAGTATTAATTTTATTACCAAATAGTAATTATTTTGAGAAAAAATGAGAAAATAAGAAAATAAGAAATTGTAGGACTCTGATTCTCTAGGATGTGTAAAACAAACATACAAACAAAAACAAAAAGTAGGATAATCGTAATTATAAAAAGTGTTACAAGTTTTTTTTATACAACAACAAAATAAAAAGGATAGTTCGTAGTAACAAAATAATGCTTTTAAAAACAATTTATAAAGTGAATCTTTAAACTTCTGCTTTTGTAGGTTCAATAAGAGATAGATTTTTCAATTACATTAATTAATTAATTATTTTGAGCAAAAACGAAGGTATGAGAAATTGAGAAAATTTGTGATAGTTCACTCTAATCATCAGAGATGTGTTCTGTTTTTGTGGATTCGATAAGAGAAACAAATTAAAAAAAATACATTAATCAATTATTTTAGAAATAAATGATAAAATAAAATATTTAATTGTCCAAACTGATCCTCAGAGATGTGTACAAAGAATACAACGTCACAAATGAAGGATAGTTCGTAATTAAAAAATATTTTAAAGGAACAATTTTTCAAGTAGATCTTTAAAGTTCTGCTTTTGTGGGTTCATCCGGAAACAGACGTATAATATATATTAATTAATTATTTTAAGAGCAAATAAGAAAATGAGAAAAATATCTAACAAACCAAACTGACCCTCAGAGATGTGTACAAAGAATACAACACTAACAAAATAAGAATAATAATTTATAGTTAGAATAATATTTTTAAAATGTATCTCCTTTTTAAATTTCTGCTTCTATGAGGTCTACCAGAAAAAAAACATATGTTTAAAAATACATTAATTAATTATTTTGAGTAAAACTGAGAAAATACAAAAAATATCCGATAATCCACATAGATCCTCGAAGATGTGTAACAACTATACTACTATCGACAAAAGAATGATAGTAAAAGTTAGCTTAGAAAAATGTTCAAAGTTTCTCTTATAAGGTGAGAGACAAAGTCTTGGCGACGGCGAGGAAAGAAAAGCACGGCACGCCATCGCTTCATTTAAAATGCAAATTCGTTTGGCTTGGCGTGAACCAAGGCGGCCCGAATTATTCTAATTACCCCTCTATCCTCTCCCCCTCCTCCTCCTCCTCCTCCTTCTTCCTTTCTCCTCCTGCACACCCACTCTCCCCCTACTCACCCCATAGGTATATAACGTACTTTTATTATTTCCAAGCATGGACAATATATGTATAATATTATACAAGAGTAAAAGAAAGAAAAAAAAAGTAAAAAGGAAAATAAAAAAAAAAAAAAGACGTGAACTATCGATCGTATAAATATCATTTGTGTGATCATTAGTTTTCCAAATGATTAAAATTGAACGCTTCTATAATGTCATGGTCTTGACCTTTTTTTTTTCGTTACGCCATTACTCGGTATTATTTGTTCAGTTGTTTTTTTTATTCCTTTCCTTTCCCACAACTATCATTAACATCGTGACATTGTCTAATACTATTCTATTCTTTTCCTCCTTTCGTAGTTATTTTTTTCAATACTATCAATTCTAATCATTTAAGGTCATCGATCGATAATTATTCGACGATATATTGTTTCCAAACTAAATCGAAAGATACGATCGAATTTTCCCCACCTTTAACCCTTAACCCTTCCCATCCTCATTTCATTCAACGCGAAACGTAGAAATTAAATTATTACCTTTTTTTTTTTTGTAGACACGAGGCAAAAATATTTTTTTCGATCTTTGGTCCTTCTCTACGATTTGTGAATTGGTTTGATCGCGAGTTTAATACGACCGAATGATTTTGTTTTTTTTCTTTCAAAGTAACTCGAATGAAAAAAAAAATAAAAAGGAGAAGTAATAAAAATATAAAAGAAGTTTGGTTAAAAAAGAAAATAACTCGTGGATGATGATGCGCGGCTATGGTAACGTGGCATGAGTTTACGCATAAGCGTGTGCAAAGTGTAAGTTGGAAGGAGGAATAGATTATCGTGGTTAACGTGTTCCACGATCCAACAACCGAGATGTCGTGCTCATGTAGACCTAATATATTCAGATTTTTATGGCTGGTGGCGTATCGGAGATACGGGAGTCCACCCCCGCCTCCCCCTCTCCTCCTCCTGCACCCCATCTACCTCCTCCTCATCGTGAACCTAACATTCGCCATCTT
This sequence comes from Mischocyttarus mexicanus, assembly GCA_023678845.1. Lineage (NCBI taxonomy): Eukaryota > Metazoa > Arthropoda > Insecta > Hymenoptera > Vespidae > Mischocyttarus > Mischocyttarus mexicanus. The sequence continues at coordinate 34,886 of JACGTP010000280.1, read as the reverse complement.
TCTCTTTCTCTTTCACTATTTCTCTTATTTTTCCGTCAAACCTTCCTCTCTTGGCGTAAGCACTTAAAGGCACACACAGGGTAACCTAATGAATAAACAAAAACTAGATTTAGCTTAAGGCTTACACACGTAAAAGCGTGACCTTAGCGACGATTTACTCGTAACTTCCCAATAAGGTTCTCAACTTATAAATATGTGAAAAATATCAATCTCCCCGCCATCAGTCTTATAAGTTAATTTTATTTATTATTTAATAATTTAAATTTATTTTATCTATCAAAAATATTTCTCGTTGAATCTTTAATAATAAATTAATTTTTTTCTATTAAATTAATTATTAAATAGCTTTTGAAATATAATATATAATAATATATATATTATATATATGTGTTATATAAAATATATTTTTATTTTTATTTTTATTTTAATATTTTTATTTTTTTAATTTATCAAAAACAATTTTAATTAAATTTAAAACATCAAATGAAATTTTTCGAATATTATTTAAAAATATAAAATAAATTTTTTTATTTATTATTTAAAAATATAAAATATTTTTTATAAATATAATAAATATATAATAACATAATAATATAATATATATAAATATATTTTTTATAAGAAGAAAAATAGAAAGACATTGCTTATGCGGACATTGAAATCACCGAAAAATATGAGAAAATTAGATTCCGATGCTTGGATAATATTATTACTGTGTGTTTTCCGTTTATAAAGTAATATAAAATATTGTGAGAAAGAAGAATAACGTCGGTTAAGGATGATAGGATTACAAACACGTGTTTGTAAGAGTAACATCGACAAAACAAATGGCATCCGAGAAATCTCATACTCGCCGATAGTTACTCCTGTTGCTTCTGTTTTCCCGTTCCCTTTTCAGTTCCTGTTCTGTTTCACCTTTTCTCAACTTCTCCACGTTCTTCCTTTACGATCAACCATAATTGCTCAATCCTCATTATCGAGATATTTTCTTGACAATACAATGGACGTTTATTTATCTCTATGTGTGCTTTATGTTATAATATTTATTATTTCATTTATCGATTTAACAAATGATTTTTATTCAACTTGTAATAATAAATAAAAAGAAATAATTCATAAGTTATAATATATTATCGTCAATGTCAAGAAACGCGAGACACCGATTACGTTTGTTCTTGCATTTGTTTTTTTTATGAATATAACTAAGGGTTTGCGTTTCAATGCAATTAAAAATATACGTACAGAATACTAATGAGTAATATTGCTTAATTGTATCTATAGGAGTTAAATTTATCGTTCCTGTTGAAATATTGACAATTATTAAGCGATTAATATGCGTTTTCTTACCAAGAATGGACTTAGGCAAGTTTCAAAATTAATAACCAGATTCCTTATAAAATTTGAAGTAGCCCAAGTCCATTCAGCATAATTTAAGATGTTTCAAATTGAAAAAAACAATACTCAATTTATTTTACATATCTTTACAACACTTTAAAAACATAATTTATGCGATTCAAAAGATTTTTTAACTAAATAACGTACACAAAATTACAAACATAAATTACAACGTACAAACATAAATTACAAAACAATTTACTACTCATCTACATTTTGTGTGTGTGAAGGGAATTTGAAGAAATCATGATGTTCCGATGGTATATATCGTAATAGGTCAATTATGTCCTTGAATTTTGCTGTTGTAATTTGTCTGATATTTTTATACAGTGGTGTCAATACAATATTTTCGAACTTTCTTGGTCTACCTCGACGTGGTAATAAATTCAGGATTTTAAAATTTTTATTCTCATTCATTAATGTCTTATAGAAAATTTAGTATGGTTCATTTCTGACAAACATATATTTAACCAGTCATCACATATTTTTAACCAGTTTTATTGATTCTTCGCTAAGATTCTTTTCCCTTTTAAAAAATTCGTCTTCTAATAATTTTTTCGATACAAAATCTTCTTGTCTCATTTCATTTACAATAAAGTTATTATCTTTTCGACACTTTTTGATAATATTGTAATAATATTGGGGAACAAACGGTAAATTAGTCTCTTTTAATGACATTTCTACTACGTCAAAATCTCTATTATTTAGTAAAAACGAATTTCTCCTGATATTAACAATTTCTGATCTATAATTTCAACATAATTTTCAACAGTTTAGACAATTTTTAGCCACGTTAAAGCTACTTTATTGTTTCTATTTTACCTTGCACTTATGCAATTTTCCAAAAACTGACATGAGAATAACTTATTAAATACTATTTGCATGTCGTATCCAACAAAGCATTGTCGCTGTAAACTAATAAATATATTGGGTTGGTGGAAAAAAAATGTCGGATTTTTAGTCACTATTTAATGGTAAGATCCGACATGTTTTTTCCACCAATCCAATAATAATATATTAGCTAAAGTAAAAGGTAATCCATCATTTTTAGCTTGAAATAAACGTAAAAACATAGAAGATCTCTTTTAACTACAGCTAATAAGTTTTGAAAAATATAAAAAATACAACAAATACAAGAAAATATAAAACACATGCGAGAAAAAAGAATAAAGAGAAAAAACCATACGAAAACGATCTAATATATAATTACACAACTCACAACGAATATAAATATTAATATTATTAAAAAAAATATATTCATTGACACGTTAAAACAACACGAAACAAACATACAATAATAATCACCCCTATAATATCAATCCCCCTTCAGAAAAAAAGAACAACAATTATCCAACTGTGTTATTAAATCAAATAACCAAGCAACGCAAAACTACCCTTAATTACTTGAACCCTACCCGCCCTTTCCTCCTAAAAAAAAAATGATCGAAAATCGTTAAAAATGATCAAATCATCGCTAAACAAAACAAACCCTAGTCAAGTTACTCAACACAAAAACATTTTCGAAGTTTGAGGAGTAGAGCTTTTCTTAAAAAGAAAAAAAACAAAATAAAAAGATCCAAAATGATCCAAAATAATCAGAACGTCACAAAACAAACTCAGAGTCAAGTTACTCATCAAAAAATCATTTTCAAAGTTTAAAAAGGAGATGTTTTTCGTAAAAAAAGAAAGATAACCATAACCATACCAGGGTTAACCATAGAAAACAAAATGAGAGAGAGAGAGGGAGAGAGAGAGAGAGTATGTGTGTGAGTGAGAGAGAAAGAAAAAGCGTAACGCGTGTAATAATTCGATCAGATTAGGGTCTCAAGCGAGGCCGAGCGTGTAAGCAGGCCTAATAGGGGGTAAGCATTGACTTGGAAGAAGGGGGGTCGG
>JACGTP010000280.1:0-23527 GCA_023678845.1 Mischocyttarus mexicanus | reverse complement strand
GTTGCCAATAAAACCAATAAAACCATTATTTTCATAACATATTTTTACCTCAATTAATATTATGAATATTACTTAATATTATTATTATTATTATTATGTTTGTGTTTCTCGGTGTTGGCCCGGTTCTGCTCTATTCCCTCGGGTCTTTTTCCTTAGACCAAGTATAAGTGGGTTACTTTATTTATATTGGTGTGTCAAGAAATTTCCTCACTATCTCGCATTTTTCAATTATTGCAGCTTTTTGTATTGTTTCTTGTATTTTTGGGTTTATTCCTATTGTTTGTATGTTTGGTTGTAGTCTCTTGGGTGTTATTTCTATTGCTGATATTACTATATTTATTATTTTTTTATTTATTTATTGTTTCCCAAACCGGGTTTACAAGGCGTTTTTTCAAGAAACGAACCCAAAACTTTAACAACTCGCCCTTCGTCCATACCACATCAAATTAATAACACATCTCACATATACATCTTAACATAATCTAATAACATAACAACATTTACTTAACACTATTTACACTATTTACAATTATCACCTAGCCTACCCCCTTGCACTCCTTCTCCTATCCTCCAGCTCTCTCATCCATTTCTCCCCTTCCCCTTCCTCGTCTAAAATTCCCATTATTCTTTCCGCTAAGCCTACCTCCTCCCCCTCCTCCCCCGCCCAAGCGCATCTCTCTAGCACATGATCCCACGATTCGACTTCCCACCCACATACCCTACACAGCCTATCCTCCTGCCCCTCCCAGTATCTGCCTCCTCTCATTTCATTCCCTAACCTGAATCTCGCTATCCTCCTCCTCCTCTCCTCATTTCCTTTCCCCACTAAATACTTTGGCACCCCCTCAACCCTTGCTACCTTGTACCATTCATTGTACCTCGACTCCAGTACCTGCTCCCACCTCTCCTCCTCTTGCTGGTTCCTGTCAATCCTTCTCACCTCCTCCCATGTCTCCTTTCCCTCCCCCAACCCCTCTTTCGCTAACCAGTCCTTAAATCTTCCTCTCCCCTCCTCCCACCCCGACAATTCCTCCCCCCCTTTTCTCCTCCTCTCCTTCGCCTCCTCCAAACACATTCTAGCTAATTCACTTCCTTTCCCCTCCTCCAGCCTCCTTTCAAAACTCCAGGCCCTTTTCGCAGCTCTCGTCCTGATCTTATCCCTCTTGACCTCCTCCCTCACCATATACCCTGGCGTTCTCCACTCCACCCCCAGGGTCCACCTTATGTACCTTTCCTGTACTCCTTCAAATTCCTTTCTCTCCTCCCATCCCCATATCTCTGCCCCGTACCCCATCACCGTCCACACCAGAGTATCGAAAAGCCACATCCTTCTACTCCAATCCCTCCCAAATTTCCTCTTCCCTAATCCCCATACCTGCCTCATTACTGCCGCTGCCTTCCTCGCCCTATCCTCAACATGCGCTCCCTGCCCCCCGTTCTTCCTAAACACATACCCCAGATATTTAAATTCCTTGACCTCCTCTATTCTCTCCCCTTTCCACATCCATGCCACTTCCTTGCTCCTTCCACCCCCCTTCCTGAATCTCACTATCTTCGTCTTTTCCACATTTACCTTCAGCCTCTTCCTGTCCACATACCCTTCCATCCTCCTTAACATGCTCTCCATCTCTTCCTCCCTTTCCGCCAACACAACCACGTCGTCTGCGTACGCCAAGGTACACACTCTCCTATCCCCCACCTCCACTCCCCCCCACCTTCCTTTCCTCATCTCCTCCTCCAAATCTTGCTGATATTACTATTGGGACTATTTTAATTTTTTACTGTTTTCATATTTATTTAATTTGTATTGGTAATTTTCTTCTCTTCTCTTATCTTTATGTTTGTGTCGCTTAGGATGGATATGTCTACTATGAGGTATGTGATTTTTGCTTCTTTGTCTGTATATGTGATATCTGGCCTGTTGTATGCTATTGTTCTGTCCTTGTGTGTAGTGTTGTGTCCCAGTATATTTTTCCTGTTTGGTTTTCGAATATTGTTTCCGGTTAGTATTTGAAATATGGAATTGCTTATGTTACTAGCTTATGTTTTAATGCTACTTCTTGGTGTATTATTTTCGCTATTGTATTGTGTTTGTGTGTGTGTAGTCGGTGGCTGCCAACATTTTGCATCCCCTTGTGATGCGGTCTATTTTTTTCTGTCTGTATCTGACATTCTGTGCATGTATTTGCTTGAGTATTTCCGTCTTTGATTATGTGTTGTAGCTATTACTTAATCTTGTATTGCTATTGCAAATCCTTCTGTGGCTGGGTGTAGATGTCTTTTTATTAGCCATTTGTATTATTGTGTTCTGTCTATGTGTGGTGCTTGAATTATTTGACGATGTCTTCCGTTTATGGATTTTTGTGTCCATTCTGTTAGTTTACATGCTTCTTGTGTCTGATTTCCTTCCTGAGTTATGTCTGTCTAATTATTATTATTATTATTATATAAGATTGATCCTCTCTTTCTTTTTCTGTTTTTTAAACTTTTTTAGGTTTTATTATTAATCAGAAATTGTCAAATAACAGCAATACCCAGCAAAACCATTTACACTAAAATTATTTTCATCAGATATTTTCATAAATATTATATACAAACACACAATAATTATTTTTACATATTATTATATGTAGGAATAATTATGGTTGGAAGGATAATTGAAAAGGATCAACGAACTTGAATTAAAAATATTCGATATTATTGATAGAGAGAAGAAACCGAAAAAGAAATTCTTTGTAAAGAAGATTTAATACCTAAATTGATGATCCTTCTAAATAGGTGTATATACCCGTTAATTCTCAATGAAACAAATCGCCATAAAAATTATATCGAAGACTATCGAAGCGCGCCTTTCAAACTATAAAAACTTTCAGAATTAATGTCCAGGGAGAAAGAGACAGAGAGAGAGAAAGAAAGAGAGAGAGAGAGAGAGAGAGAGATAGTGAGGATTGAAAAGAAATCTTCCTATTTATTTTTTCTACTCGTTGGAAATTCTTTCCGAGATCGATGACCGTACAAAATCGTAATTCTACTTGTAAAAATATCCCTTTTTATATCCACTATTGGTTATTTACATAATCGTAAAATGTGGACATTTCATTAAACTGCTATTACTTTTTTTTCCCCTTTTTTTTTTATAATGTTAATACGGATGTATATTTTTTTATATATATTCGATCTTTTTCTTCTAATCATATCGAAAAGTACTACCAAAAAAAAACAACAATAAAAACTACAAATAATACATTGATATATTTAGGAAATAAATAAATAAATAAATAAATAAATAAATGATAATAATTTATATAGAAAAGTTAATTATAAATTTATAAAATAAATATATATAATTTAAATTAAATTAAATTAAATATATAATTATTAGGGGTACAGTTCGTGAAAATGCAATTTAATTGACTTGCGATTAGGTATGAAGATTCAACCAAAAATAATAAAAAAATGTTATCATTTATTTTTGTATCATAAATTATAGCCTTTAATGATTCAATAAAGTTTACATAATATATATTGGACTTAATTCTTAAATTATATTAAATTATATATTTTATGAACATACCTAACCAATTTTATTTATTAATCCCCTAGAATCTGTGAATAAAATAAATATCCATTTATTTATTTATAAAATAAAATGATAATAAAATATGATTGCTATAATAATAAGGAGTTAATTTTTTATTTTGATTATTTTTTTTTTTCAGGTCAAGCTGGAGTTAATCAACTTGGTGGTGTATTTGTTAATGGAAGACCTTTACCAGATTGTGTACGTCAACGTATTGTGCAACTAGCATTAGTTGGTGTTAGGCCTTGCGATATTTCACGGCAATTACTAGTATCTCACGGCTGCGTTTCCAAAATATTAACAAGATTTTATGAAACTGGAAGCATCAGACCAGGTAGCATCGGTGGAAGTAAAACCAAGGTTAGTTTTTTACATTTCTTTTTTTATATTATTTTATATTCGATTTATTTCGTTTTCTCGTTCAACGATTGTAATTAAATCATTTCAAAAATTTTATATTATCACTCGATCGATAACCTGGGCGTATCTTTTATAAACAATACTATATTTCAATAATATTACATTTATTTTTCATTTTTATAATTATAAATCATTGAGTAAAAACTATTATAAACAATGTTCTTAGAAACCTTCAAGAAATATTAATTAATTTTATCTAACTTTTTAAATAACAATAACGTTTAATTAAAACACACCAATGGTGGTGTTTTAATCAAGTCTACCTTACCGACTGAGGCAATGGCAATTTTCCCTTATTATTATTATTATTATTATTAATATTATTATTATTATTTGAAATTTTACTCTACAAGATTAATATATTAAAATTAAATATACGATAAATACTTTTTATAACCAATACTATATTACAATAATTATATTTATTTTTCAATTCAAATTATAAATAAATAAATAAAGTACAATATATTATAAACAATATTTCAGAGACCTTAAATAAGTATTAATAAATTTTTTCTAATTGTTTAAATAATAATAACATTTATTTAAAACCCACCATGGCGGTGTTTTAATTTAATCTACCTTACCGACGGAGAATTATTATTATTAAAATTATTATTATTATTATTATTTGAAATCATAACTTATAAGATTAATATATTAAAATTAAATATACAATTATAATAATAAAAATAATAATAATAATAACAATAACGGAAAATATGATTTTTTTAAATTCGTTGAACAACAAAATAAGCAAGCACCAGTAGAATAATCAAAGGAATGAAAGTAGTTAGGAATGAAAAGAGAGTGCGAGGAGAGGAAAAAGGGGTTGGTGGGGTGGTGAGGAAGGATAAAAGGGGGGATAATATGGCGAGAAGGTAGAAGATGCTTCGGACATTCCTGATGTGATTTTAAGTAAGGCCTATTTGTGCTCGCGTCCGTGTGCGTGTGTTGACCATAAGACGCAATTATCCAAACACCTTGCGACTACGTATATTTGCATAATTTCATGGCTTTTGCACGCTTTTCTTGTTCGCGTTTGTACGTTCGCACGGTACGCCCAGTTTGTGAATCACGGGATGATGTGTGCGATCATCGTCCCTTTTCCATGGGGGTATCCTCTCTCGTGAATTAAATTAATCAGGCCATTCTACGTGGCTAGTATGAATCCTTTTCTTGATCTTCTTTTCGGTAGTTCATTACAATAAAAAAGAAAATAAATACACACACACAAGTACGAAAAAAAAGGTTCACCTTCGAGACAACTAATCGTATTTTTTTTTTTTGATAGATTCTGCAACAAAAAAAAGATATTTGCTAGATTTGTAAATAATAATTGAAATTTTTATTTTAAAACATTAAACTTTTAGTAACTTAAAAAGATTTTTAAAAATTGAACGCAACGAGTAAATTATTGATTAAATAAAATGAATATCACTCGTTGGATTACACTTTACCAAAATAAGAAAATATTTAAAATTAAACTTAACTTCAAACTTATTCTCGTAGAATATTTTTTTTATTCCATTTTTTTACTCCATTTCATACTTGACAACCTAATATATATATTCATTTTATTATATATAAATTTATTTATTTATTTATTTATTCATGCGTATATATATTATATTTTTGTTATATTCTTCGTAAAGAATGAAAATGATCTCCGTGATAATATCAATTTTCACATACATGAATCCACCCCCCCCCCCCTTCTATATATTTTTAAAGTTTCCTTTCATTATTATCGAAGTTACATCGTGAATAAAATAAATCAAAACTTCTTCTGAACATGTAATTATTTAATCTTAAAATCGACAAAAAAAGAAAAAATTCTCATTAAAATCATTGCTAACCCTCTCCCTCTTTTCTATATACGTTTCATACCGTTAAACAGAATTTTCTTTGGATAAAAAACAAAAGAGGGGTATAATAAATAAAAGTATTTTCTTAACTCTTTCTCACGTGTTTGATAATATTATAGAAAATGATGAAAACGATTTCGAGTATAATTCTACTTTAACGTTAATAGGATCCCTTAGGCATGTGATTCTACGCATACTACTCACACATACACACACATACACACATACTAATGAGAATATAATTCTACGGTTCATACAGTATGAGAAATTTCTTCTAAAGAAAAAGATGCACATCACTCTGTGGTAGTGGTGGTGGTTGAAAAAATTCATAAAATCATGAATGAATTTATTATCGGAACGGACGGACACGTAACCTTTTAGAAAATGTTACATTTCGTTATATTTTGCTTTTTACGTATCCAGATACTCATCTGTATCGATTTTATCTTATATTTCATTTGAAAATTATTCGTAGAGAGGGAGAGATGAAAAGAAAAGAAAAAGAAAAATATTGTAAGAAGAAAGGAAAGAATCTGTTGAGAGATCATTATCGAAAATATTACCTGCATCTTTATTCTACTCTTCTTATAGGAATTAGATCGAAAGATAGTAAGACCCTTTAAAGTGGGCTTTTACGGTAATTAAAATAATCGATAATTAAAGTGATCGATAATTTGGATAACGAGCGGTATTTTTTTTTTTTTTACTTTTCAATAATTGTCCGGGCATAAACGTGCGTGTGTTACCTGAACACGTGTCTCTATATGTGTGTGTACGCTTGATATAGAATTAACAAAATATCTATCCCTTTAAGTTCCTTTAGAATTTTTCTTTCATTGTCATTCTCATCCATTAAGAACATCTTTTATTAATTAATACCCGACCTAAAAGATAAAGCACTCTATGATCCTAGGATCTGAAGGAAAGCGGTCTTAAATTAAAAAGAACATCTATTATAATACACCTGTCAAATGGGAGACATTAGTGACCAGCTGTTTTTCCTAGAAAATCGATTTGAACTTTTGACATTTCATAGGATTGTAACATACATTTATTAATTCTACGCACTCGGTCAATTTTATCGGTAGGGTAACGAGTAACGCGTTTAATTCCCACGCTGAGATCTTGGGTTCGAATCTTCGAGACATATATATATTTTTTTTTTTAATATCAATAAATTTGTATATGTTTTTAATATCGATTTAATTAAATAGGATATTGTAAATAAAAATAAATGAAAACTTATTGAGGATTTATCGGAAATTGGCGTAAAGGATTAAAATTAATATCGAATAAACGCAGTAACAGCCAAATATTTTAATATGAATGATAATTTTTTCGAAATATATTTTTTATAAATAATTATTAACCCTTTTTCGCTATAAGTGTCTTTTTCGACATGGCACTTATTCCATTTAATGAGGCGCTGCAAGCAAAATACACACATTGCGCCAGATTTTTGTACGCGTCAGATCAGTGGCCTGATTTATACTTTACTGCAACCATAATTGTTCAGACAATGTTTCATAAAAATCGAGTAAACGAATAAATTAATAATAAACAAAAACACAAACAAATTCATTTTTAATAAAACATTAAAAACTGAACACATTGGTCGCAACGTCTGGTGGTTAAAATTCTGACTATAATAAGTTTGTATTACATGCCGTCAACACGGTGACACGTAAAATTAAATAAAAAAAAAAAAATAATTATTATATCGAATAGCAATAAAAGTCGTCAATTCACAGAAATTACAGAATATTTCTTCCAAATGATGAAAGTTTGTTCATTGCATTTTAATGAAAGTGATTATACATAAAAGTGATTATACATAAAATCTACTTCCATACTTGGCTTTACGCGAACTCTGAATTGATACAATTTTACCATTATTTGTTATTTTTACATTAATTTCATGGTATTGTTCTCTAATGTGAGAACTTTTTAAACAATAGTCCGAAAAACTAACTATATCCTTATTTACATTTTTAATTATTTCTCCCACCGTTTATCAAATGCCCGACTTCCAATATGTTTTTCCTCAATAGACAACATTTTTTTTGAGAAAATATTTGAACCTTTCAGAGTTAAAAATATTTTACTCAAAAAACAAGAAAGCATTAAATTATTAAATTAATTTTAACTGATTTAACACATATACGTATTTACTTTAAATTTGCAAACTTAAAATTGGCCATATTAGTTGAACCACGCCTCCATGTCAGTTCTCAATTAGCGTTACTGAAATGATTCATTCGAATTCAGAATCGAACGTTTTTCGAACATTTTTTGAAAAATGACGTAAATCATACGTCATATTAACGTTTTGTGTTAACTAGGCACCTAATTAATTTTTTTATAATAAACGTTGCGTTCTGTATTTATTTCCTTTTGTTATAATTATTATAGGACAAAAAATGGATAAATAAATAAATTACGTTGAAATAACGATAAACGTATAATTGTATAAAATGAAATGATCTTTTTATTTCATTACTCGAATTCAGGTTCGAGAAATCTTTGGAATAAAAAGAAAAACCGAAATTTTTGGGAAACGTTTTGTTCCCACTAAAAAGTGATATAAGTAAAAAACAAAAAAAAAAACAAAAAAGAAAAGAAAAAATCCGTGATTAATCGATACACATAGAAGATCATTTCTATAAGCGGGTATCATCGTCGTTCAATTTGGCATACGAGCGATGGAATTAATTACCAAACTATCGAGACGATCTACACGTGTTTCTACCGTACACATGAGGTAACATTTTCGATGCGTGTCCTCGTAAGTACTTTCGCCTGTTATCTGTAAGCATACGCGTGCGCTCCAATACGATACGATAGAGAAAGAGAGAGAAAGAAACAGAGAGAAAGAGCGAGAGAGAGAGAGGATAATGGGACGACATCACGAGAGAGAAAATTGTCTCATGAAAAATGCACGCCCAGTCGAAGGAGCGAAGGTAATAAAGTGGAACGTCATGGGCGACGAAAAAGAAAAAAAAAAATAAAAGGAAAAAGGGAAAGAAAGAGAGGAATGTAAAAATCGCAGATACATCTCTCTCTCTTTCCCACTAAAAATGTTGATCTCTTTCCATTCTCTTTTTTATTTTTTTTTCCTGGTGGCATTCGTAAGTAAGCAAGCAAGCAAGTAAATGTAATATTCGAAAGAACCTGACTTCTTCTTTCACCACAGCTGTAAAGAAGAAATCTCTTTTTAACAAGTAGAAAACAAAATTCAAATTTTTCCCGCCTTAATGACCCACGGTTAACTCGTTCGCAAGTTAACGGGGAATATTCTCAGATCGTCATCGGTATGATCAAATCAGTACGACAAACAAGGTCAAGATGTATGTATGTAGGATGATCGATATCTAACGTGTTTTATGTGGGTTTTTTTTAACCTATATTTATAGAAATTAAAAGATGTTATTTATTTTAACTTATTTATCTATTTTATAGATACCAATACCACTCGGTGGTAGTTTTGCGTACTTTATTACGAATGTTTTAACAATTCTTTGGTGCTAATATTTTCTTGCGCTAATAGTTTATTTATTTTATAACTAATTGTAAGTATAATTGTTGACCTTTTAAATTACGGAATCTAAAAAAAAAGAAAATAAAAAATGATCTTATTACAACTATTGTATTTCATGTTCTGTTATTAATCGTAAAAAATATTACAATTATCGTTCTATTCCAACGGAAAACCCACATTTTTATTAATATTATTCTTCTACTTCTTCTGACATTCAAATTAAAGTATATCGTTCAAAAATTAACAACATAACTGAACTAAAAAAAAAACTTTGAACACCTCCCTCCCCCTTCCCTTAAACAGTTATTAAATTAAATACTACTGATAATATCGATACTAGCAAAGATAAGTCCTATGACCGAACAAGAAGATCAGGATTTTGTGCATATTCATCTATAAAAGATCCTTTTTAACTTAATGGATCTCGCAGGTGTCAAACTTGAAACATATCAATTACTATTAAAAAAAAAAGGTTATCGAGAAAAGAAAAAATTTACATCAGAATGAAAATACATCTCTAAAAGATCAGCTGCTTATTTTTTTTTTTTTAAAGCACACCTAGTGTTACTTCCTAGTGTGACTGAAAGGTGATTTTTGGGAATTTTTTTAAAGAAAACTACTGAATGAAATGTTTCAAAATTTGGAGGATATATTTATACATAAATAATGAATATACAGTTAAATTTTTAAATGAAAAAATTTAATTTTCAATGAGTTATTCGCTATCTCCCAAGTCACTTAAAAAAAATGCTCCTCCACTGCTACAGTGATAGCGACCTTCGCAGTGTTTGAAATCAAGAAAACCAAAAAGTTTATTAAACTAGAAGGTATTACCCGTATGTATATTGTTTTTCGAAAGAAAACAATTGAAACTTAACAAAATGGCAGAGTTATTAAAACAAGTTTCAAGTTTCGCGCGAAAATTTGATAATTTTCGGTCTGCCAAAATTACATTTTCTAATCGATAGAAAAACTGGACAGGTCATTGTACAGAGAAACATATACAAAATATGCAGAAAAAAAATCAAAGCAGTCGAATGATTTGTCTTCGAGTTACAACTGCAGAAAATTTGAAAAATGTAGTTTTGAGAAAAATGCGTTTAAAGTTTAAGTTACTGATTTCATTTTCGATGAGCGGCTGCTCTTCAGATGACTGTAATTCAAAAACTATTTGAAATATGCATTTGAAATTTTAGTATGTTATTTTTAAAAGTATAGACTATCGAAATATGCAAGAAAGAAAAATCGATTTTTTCAAAATTTCACACTAGGTGGCCCCTTAATGAAAATTTGAGTTGTTGTCGTACAACACTAGCTGTTATTATAATTGAATAATTAATTCCATTTTTTTCTTCAACTATTTCCCAACATTAATTTCAGTTAATTTTTTGCCATCAATTGTTTTTTTTTAATATTAAATTCACTCAAATGTGTAATGTTTTCATTTTTTGAGGTTATAGGACGCAAAATATATAATTAATAAAACGAAGTAATCATTTTTATAGAACAATTTGGATCTAAAATGTTATTTCATGTTTATTTCTCGAAAAAATGAAAATTTTTTGTTGATAAAAAATTTATGTTTATTTAAATATTATAAACATTAAAATTAATTCGTGCTATAATATTCGTATCAAAAAATATTAAATATGACCACAAATGGCATTGCGAACGTTCAAATATTATTCGAAACGAATTATTCTTAAACTATCGATTTAAAAACCTTTTGTTTCTCGGATCGATGGATCCTTTTTAAATTTTTATCTACGAACAATGAGAAATAGAAAGAGAGAAATAGAAAGAGATAAAAAGAAAAACGTTCGGTTTTCCAGGTTTTATCAGGTAATTAAGATCTTAACGGACTGGTCATATACGATGTTTACTTTTCAACATGAATGATTTAGATGGAAGAGAACGTGGGTAATAAAAAAGGAAGAAGAAAAAAAAAAGAAAAAAAGAGACATAGAGAAATGTGTTCCTCCCCATGAATGAAGTCCTTGTGAAATGTCTTCTATTTTTTTTTTTCCCTTTTTAACGAATTACAACGATTCATGGAACACTCGACACCTTATTATGGGTTATTTGTAGATATGGGTTTTCAACATAAACATCTATTTCTGGTTAATATTTCATATATTATTAACACTTTGTGAATTCTAAATAATATTTATCGAGACTAATTAAAAAAAATTTTTTTTCAATGATTTTTATTTGAAAATATTTATTCAATAAAATTATTCAAAATAACATTTATTTAATATTTATTAATTGTAATTGATATTAATTGTCAGGTTTAATAATCCTAAAAATATATATTTCTTTATATTAGGTTGTCAAGTATGAAATGGAGCAAAAAATGCACATAATTAAATTGAAAATTGCTCCATTTCATACTTGACGATCTAATATATTAAGTCCTTGAATAAGTTCTCGCCGTTTCTTAAAAAATGGCATTAGCAGTACTCCGTGCATGAAATTTTGAATGGTAATGCATCGGCAAGGAAGAGTACTGTATGTAATCTTAAATTTCAATCTATGGTATTTAACTTTAGTGTCAATCACGTATTTGTTTATTGCTTCTGAAAATGTCTATTTTTGTACTAAATAGAGTGTTTTTGCGGGGAATTTTATTGCACTACTTCATTCAAAAGAAATCTGCAGCTGAAGCAGACAGAATTGTTGTTGAGACTTACGGTAACAATGCTCTGTCGGATACGACATGCAAAGACTGCTTACTTCACTTCAAAAATAGTGATTTTGAATTCGAGAATAAGGAACGTTCTAGCGTACCGACAAAGTTTCAAGACGAACAATTAGAACCTTATATTGAACCTTACACCTTAACCTTGAACCTAACCTTTCTTTACATTAAGTTGTCAAGTATGAAATGGAGCAAAAAATTAACATAATTGAATTGAAATTTGCTCCATTTAGTACTTGGCAGCCTAATATTTTAAACCTTATATTTTAAATAAAGCTTTTATTTCGTGAAAAAAAACGACGAAAACTTATTCAAGGTCCTAATATGTTAAGAATTTTAAAATATTGCATTACAATCGGGTAACAATTATTTCTATATAATTTATTTTAAATTATTTTAACACTAAACCTACCATGCGCGGTCTAATGACCGTTTTTGAAATTAAGTTTAGAATTTCTCGTATACAACGTTACTGTATCACCATGTAGCTTATTGACTTTTCCTATAATATACATACAATCCATTTTTTAACATTCACAACCGTTTTTTCGTTGTTTACTTTTCGAAAAAAATTAATAACATGTTTAGTCTACCACGAGCGGTAATTTGACCGTTTGAAAAATTCATGTTATTTACGACTATATTCTTCGGAAAACGCATTCCTGAAATTGTTTTACGAATCTACAATATAATTGCGAATCTACAGTGTAGATAAACGCGCGATTGGAACAAATTCATAGCGTTTTTTGTACGACAGTACGGTCTTGCGATCCGAACAAAGAGAATCAAAATTTTACAGTGTAAAGTAGAAATTATTACGTAGTATAAGTGATAGTTTCGAAAAAGTCAACAGAGCCATCAATATTTTGCGGTATGATCTTCGATTGTTTTTTTTTTATTTCTGGTCTCAATGTTTTTGCTCCGTTTGATTTATATTTTTATGTTTTAGTTTTTACTTTATTATTTGTATATTCATCACCAAAAATGTCAAAACATTCGAGGAATATCGATTTTTTAGACAAAATAAATAATATCGACGAGGATTGTTCGAAAGTTGATCAAGAAATTTCCGATATTGATAATGATACAGCAGAAAATAATTGTGACTTATTTGACAGCGCTACGGACGAAGAGAATATTTTGAATATACGAAGAGGACAATAAAAAAAGAGTTTTATAGTTTGTTCCGAAAGTGAAAATGAGGAAGAGATTGAAACTGCTATGGATGGAACTGTTTAGCAAATCGGTGTAGATATAACCGATCAAATGGCCAGAAAATAATGTGTAAAGTCTAAATGTCAAAGATGGCCTTTAAAGGTATTTTTCAATATCTTAGATTTAGCAGGGATAAATACTTGGATTTTATATAAAGAAACGACGGGTGAAGAAATATCGAGGCAAGAATTTTTATTTCAATTAGCAGAAGAGCTAAGCCAAGAATGTTCATCAAAAACAATAATAAGCACAACTACAGATTCTTCTGGACGGAAATCTTGTCAAATAAGATATTGTAAAGTCAATAAGACTAACAAAATTTATATAAAATGTAAAAAATACGTATATGGAAATTTTGCAATACAAAATCCTGTAATTTGTAAAAAATGTGCAGAAAATGCATAAAGGTAAATAAAACTTTCTAAATAGAAAAGCGGGGAGCGTGTTTTTATTATAGCACCAGAAAAATATTTTGTTTTCTATCCATTCTTTCTATATTAAGATACATATGTTTTTTTGAAGCGGTCATTTGACCGCTCATGGTAGGAATAGGTGGGATACATGAAATGTCGGTAGGTTTAGTGTTAATTATTAAAAATAAAAATAAAAACAACTTATCTAAAATCTATCTTAACGAATAATTCATTTAAATATACGATATGGTTTAAAATCAAACCACGTGTGTATTAATCTTCTATAAAAATAATTATAATTATACTACGTTAAAAATTAAAAAAAAAATAAAAATTCCAGCAATAACTTATCTTTGACGCATATAAATAAGATTATTTATTTTATATTTTCATATCTTATTTAGAATTGACAATTGAAATAATTGAACTATTATAATACTGAAACAATTGCAATTGGCAATTCAAAGGACGAAATATCAAAAGATTTAAGTAATCATTTGTCTATTTCTTACAAACATATGAGAAAAGGAAAGATAAGCGTTATACAAACTATATATAGTAGATTCGTGTAGTAATTACCGAGGTAAGAAATATATTTTCTTTACATATTAGTTATAGTAGAAAGTAATCCATCATTTTTAATTTTAAATAAACGTAAAAATAATGGATTTCTTTTCACCAAAGCTAATATATTCATAAATAAATATTAAAAGGTTTAAATAATCATTTGTCTATTTCTATGAAACATATGAGAAAAGGAAAGGAAAGGAAACTGTTCGAAGATTGTTGGTTGTCCTTATCGGCTAGGATGTACGCACACACACACACATACACACATACACAAACTAACACCTATATATGGTAGGTTCGTGCGGTAATTACCGAGTTGGTCAACCTGTTCGAACGGTTTGCGTTATCTAACGTTTAGCGCCATATGTCCGTCCTGCCAAACCAATTTCCTCGACCGTGTGAGCGAGTACACGCTTATGGAGTGGTAGTTCGTAATGTAGGGATATCTAGCTTGCAAGAATATGTATGTGTGTGTGTGTGTGTGTGTGTGTGAGAGAGAGAGAGAGAGAGAGAGAGAGAGAGAGAGAGAGAGACATTAGGACACGTATACACAACGTCGAGCAGGGTAATTGTGGCAACGACGACGGAAGTGTCAGATTAGAATCTGAGATGCTCCCGGTAGCACGCGAGGCTTGTCCTAACCCTCTGAAACTATTAGGTTAACCCTCCCTTCATTCTCGTCCTCGTCTTCTCTTGCCATAACCGCCCTTAATCGTGGCGTACCTTAACAGTAGCTCTCAATCTTCTCAAATTCCCCCCCCCTCCAACCACCCCCTCTCAATCCCATCCCAAAACTACAAATCCAAATTTGTTTAAATTTTCATCTAGATTATTGATCGATTATTCATTTATTGGATTAATATTTAGGGATATAATATAATAATAGGGGTTGAATTAGTTGGTTTAATTTTCATAGGTTCATGGGTTCATTGTGTTATCAATTATTGATTAAAATTTATGGATATATTTTCTGATGTTGAACTAGTTTATTTAGTTTTCATAAATTCATGGTTTCGTGGGTTCATAGGTTTATAGTGTTTTAAAGTGTTTTAGTATTCATACAATTAAAGTTAAATTAGTTGTTTCAGTATTAATAGATTCATAAGTTCGTACTATTTTGAAGTGTTTTAGAGTTTATGTTTTTTAATGCATAGATGAGAATATTTAATAGATACAGATTAAATTGAAAATAAATTTGGAAATTTAGTATTAATCTATTCTGTTTCATCGATCTTGGGTCAATTATAATTAGGTTATATACGAAACGAGAACTGATATATATTGTATAAATATAAATAAATATCTAAAGAAAAATAAATAAATGATTTCATGTAAAAGATATAAGAATTATTAAAAAACAAAGAAACAAGAAAAGATTCAGGTTAATCTTATCTTTCTCTTATAGTTTCTTTTATTCCTTTTATCCTTTTCCCCTTCTCTTTCTCGGTTCGTCGCCTTTGGCACGAGTCGACGATCTGTAAAAATCTCGGTATGAAACCTCGAATAACATTTCCATAACGTTAGCATGAAATTATCAGCAGTGAGACGGCGGCTTCTCTCTTGTTTTCTTCTATATACCATTAAGTAGTCCCCTCTTTTTAAGTACTCTCATTAGCAAGTCAAATTATAAAGAATCACTTTTAAATTGAGAATCACTGAACTTAAATCCTATCAACAAAAGTAAACCATAGGAAAAAGGTTATCAAGAAAATAAACGTAATTAAAACAAAATCCTTTTATTTCTATATTCTAACAAAATATGTCATAACAAATGGTATTGATCATTGAGAACCACTGACTGTCACTTATTTTATGTATCTAATACTAAAACATGATATTTATCATTAACAACCACTTAATGTCCCTTTTTTTTATATTCTAATATTGGTTACAACAAATGTTATATAATTGAGAACCACTGTAAATGTCTCTTATTTTATGTTTAAACATTAGTTACGCAAATAAATGGTATTGATAAATTGATAATTACTGTAAATGTCTCTAAGTTTATGTTCTAACATTAAAATAAATGTTATTAATCATTGAGGACCACTGTTGAATGTCTTATATTTTATATTCTAACATTGATTATAACAAATGTTATTGATCATCTACACAACCCCCCTACTGAATGTTTATTATTTAGTTCTAACATTGAATCGAAAGAAATGTTACCGATCATTGAGAACCACTGAACGTAATTCTTGTTCTCTTCTACCTACGAAAAGAGACTACGTAGAACTTTAACTGAACTCGACAGGAAAAAGAACAGAAATTGGGGTTCTGGCAGATGACTATAGTTCTCCTTACCTTTTCGTACTGTCCCAAAACGATCGGTCTAAAATCGAAATAAAGTATGTAGTAGGGTTTATAACCCCACCTACCGGTACTTTACTTTCTTATCTTGATCGTTGACCCTGCCCCCTGCTCTTATGGGATCCTCTTCTTCTTCACCTGTGCTCGACATATGCCCAACAGGACATTCTCTTTCCTGTCGATTACTTTTTTTTCATATCATTTCCACATCGTTTAGTTTGCATTTCAAAATCAACGACACGATCACTTTATTCCTTATATAAATAGATAAACATATACATATTATATAATCAGATTTATAATATATCTAACTAATTCGACTATTTAAATGAAACAGTTTGTTAATACATACATATATATATATCTCTGAGAATGTGTTAGAAATAAACTTATTAGATCTTTCACATGTCCTTGGATAAAAAAGGTTGATCGTAAAAGTTAAATATTCCCTCGTAATCGTCCCTCCCCACCCCTCCCACCTCTTCTACCAGCTCACCTAACAACGTATAAACTATCAAGAATGTAAATGGCTTCCCGTGTGTGTAGGAAGAAGATAATATTGAAGTTAAAATCTTTACGATCAATTTTAAGAATCCTCACGTTCTAACTTCTTCAAATGTAACGAACATAATAAGGGAATCAAAGAGATATTTCGAATGGCAATTGGAAACAAATGAAATCTATCTTCTCTCACTCTCTCACTCTCTTTTTCTGTGTTTCGTTTAAAAGACACAACAAGTCTCTGTTAACGAGACCAAGAAACAAAGTTTGTATGGTTTATATTGGAATTGCAGCAAGTAGCAACGCCTACGGTCGTTAAGAAAATTCTGCGAATGAAACAGGAACAGCCGACGATGTTTGCCTGGGAAATACGCGAACAACTTGCCAGACAAGGAGCATGCGATCCACAAAGCTTACCTTCCGTGTCATCGGTTAACCGAATTCTCAGGGGTGGCGGACTACACACGGATCATCCTGGAATCGAAGGAAGCTCATCCACCGGATATGCCACGCAAATCTCTTCCAATGTTGCTTCCAGAGGTAAATTTTTTAGATATTTTAGATATTTTTACTATATTTTTACAAAGCTAAGGAATTTTTTATTTTTGTTTTATCATTCGATGGTTAATTTTTTTAATTTTTTCTTTTCAATATTCTCACAGAGGTACCTTTCTCGTTTCGTTTAACCATTTCTTTGATATTTTTAATTAATTTAAAAAGCTAAATGATTTTGTTTCGTGTTATTATTCGATAATTAATTTATCAAATCTTTTCCAATTATATTTTCAGAAGTATTTCCTTATCTTTTTTTACCATTTCTTTAATATTTACAATATTTTTATGAAGCTAGGAGATTTTGTTCCTATGTTTTTCCAATATTGGTTCTCATTTTGTTTTAACATTTCTTTGATATTTTTATTTTAATAAATTCAAGAAGCTAGAAGAGAGATATTGTTCCGTCTTATTATTCGATACTTAATTTTTCATCATAAATTTTGTAATTTAATCAAATGGATTTATATTTAAAAATATTTATTTATCTCGAATATATCATAGTCAACGATCCTTTAAACATCTGTCTCTAACACTTAATTGGTCTACAACTTCGTCTAAAAATCCCCTTTTTCAATATTTTTTTGTTAATATTTTAGTACCCTTCCTCAGTCTCGTTTAAACCTGGAAAAAAAAGATAAAAACGTATGGAGAAAGTTGATAGTCGAGAAGAAATTTTGTAAAGACTTTGGTACTCGGTATGATTGACTCGTCAGTCTAAGAACACGCGAACTTCGTTGAATCCTCCCTGGACCAAAAAAAAAAAAAGAAAGATCTGCAAATTTAAATCATTTCGCTTTCGTGACCTATGCAATTTTTGCATCAGACGATTCTTTCTCTCCTTTTTTTTTTCTTTTTTTTTATATTTTTAAAAATCCCCCAAGGGTAGAGAAATCGAATTCAAATATAGATAACCTATTTTTATTTTTATTCTGAATAACTCTTCTTCGTATGTGTTACATTCGAATCAATGGATCATATTTTATTTGGTTTCATCTGACAAATTAATTTTGTTCATTTTATTTTGACAATATTGTTTATTTTTAATTCTCATTAAAATCGATTGAATTATATTTGATCAGAAATATCAGAGAAGTTAGAAAATCGGGGGGACACCAATCAGACCGAAATCAATAGAACAAACAAACGAAACATGTTGCATAACTTTAAGGGCACTCGAAATGGCAACAACTTACGTCAAACTTAATTCATTATTTATTACTCACAAATGATACGTTACATTATCACCTGATGTATTATTAATTCAAAACAAATCGTTTTTATCTAATAATTATATTCATCAGGACAGATAAATTAGAATCTTTGTCATTATTATTTAGATATCATCTTTTCCTTCTTCAACGAATTCAAAACTAATAAAATATCTAATATATTTATAATTGGAAATTTTCTTTTGTTACAGAATCATTAATGAGGACAGACTACCAATTATTTTATCCAGGTGCATTAGGACCGTTGCAGATTTCAACGAGTTCTGGAAATAATGGCACACCATCTTGGAATCCAAGTTTTTATTCGTCCCTTTATCAAGCTACGACGTTACATTTACATCACGGAATGCAATCATTAACGTAAGATTTTTCATTAACGAAATTTAAAACAAATACAAAAGTGTAAGATTCGTGAAAAAAAATGAACTATTAAAAAAGTAATGAACTTGTTTACCCCCTTACCGAGACTTTGATCGCAAATCAGGATTTTTCGAAAACGAAAAATGTCTAAACACGGAGGCTCTTTGCAATGAGCTATCTACGACCCCAATCAATTTTTATTCACGAATACCTATTTATTAGGTTAGAGAAAAAGAAATCCATTACTTTTATGTAAACTTCAAGACTTTATTTAACATGTTTCGTATTGTTCAATTTTGGTCAAATATGAATCGTTTTGTTCTATAATTTGTTGCCGTTTTAAAGGTAGCTTTTCTCCCACATAATACCTCTCCCACAAAAGTCTTGGTCCTTATTGGCAAAGAACTCTAGGAATCGATTATCACAATCTTCTCTTAATACCAATTTCTTATCACTAAAGAAGTTTCTCAATGCAAGAAAAACATGATAATCGCTTAGTGCCAGGTCCAGACTGTATGGTGGATTCGCAAAACTTCCCAATCAATATCTCAGAGTTTCTGGCGAATCACTATAGACGTGTGTAGCTTGGTGTTGTCCTGATGGAACGTCACACCTCTCCTGTTCTGGCCGTTCCTGGTCAATTGCTAGCATCCAACCGTCCAGTTGTTGACAGTAGAGTTCCGAATTTAGTGTTTGGTCATATGGAAGCAACTCTTAATAAATGATTCCTTTCCAGTCCCATCAAGTGCACAGCAGAACCTTCCTGGTCGTTAGTCCTGGTTTGGCCACCGTTTGAGCTATTTCACCGCCCTTTACACCACGATCGTGTCGTGTGTGACTCATTTCTCATCCCAAATCACCATTCGCTTAAAAAATTGGTCGATTTCATTTCATTTGATCAATCATCGATCCATCATATTTCTTTGTGTTAATTGATCTGGCACCCAAATATCGAGCTTCGTTTTGAATCCAGCTTTGTGCAAGCGGTTTAAAACTGTTTTATGGCCGATCTTTAGCTCCTAGGCGATGTTACGACTGCTAATATGCCGGTCAACTTCGATTATTTTTGCGATTTTATCGACATTTTTTACGACGGCCTACCTGTGCGAGGTGCATCTTTAACATCAAAAATATCTCAATGGAATCTCAATGGAATTTGCTCGTAATTGACTATTACTGTATCGACACCATAAACACCATGACTTCTATTTTTAACGCCCTGTAACTAGCAACTGAATAGACCAAACAAAAAACAGCAAAAGAATTTCTTGTAGCGCGAAACATCACCTTTCCATCAAGCATAAATCTGAAATTGTTTGATCGATACTTTACGAAATATCGATTATTACAGACATCTACCGAAAAAGTAATGGGTTTATTTTTCCCCAGCCTAATATGTATTTTGATTTTGATCCCCCCCCCCCCCACAAAAGTAAACAAATTCTACAACAATTATAATTACTTTGTCCTTGAATAAAATAGATCTTTGGATGCTGAAAGATTGGCTGATCAGAGTGGAGTACAGAATCAAGTTGAATTGAAATCAAGTTCGAGTTCTATGGCGGGTAGCGACGATTCATTGGACAAAAGCGATTTGGAAGAAAACAATGAATCACAGGATCAATATAAATCATTTCAAAGTGGTAGAATTATATTGGAACTTGGTCAGAAAATAGGAAGCGACCGAAGTGCATTTGTAAGACATCCAACGCCACCCGTAAATCCATTGGAAACGGATAAGCAACAACAAAAACAACAACAACAACAACAACAGAAAAGAATCATTGAAACGGATAAAGAACAAACTAATACCACGGTAACGGGTGGTAATGAAATAATACCTGTTGAAAATATACCGGTTCAGGTACAAAAAAAACGAAATCCCTATTCGATAGAAGAGCTTCTTAAAAAGGATGAAAAAAAATCATCCTCGAAGAGGCCTAGATTGATAAACGTTGACGTTGTACAACCCTGCGGCATCATATTAAACAAAGAAATGTAAAAATATGATGATAAATGAAAAAAGAAAAAAAACAAAACAAAAATAAAAAAGTAATCTAAAAACTAACCAGGATTGATTAAAACAAATAAATCTCATATCTATAGATATTAGGTTTAAAATGATAGTAGGATGTTAATAGATTTATTGAGATCACTGTAACTTAAAGAATCATGTCAATCCTTACTTACATATGATTATTTTTTTATTCTTTTTTTAATTTTTTCTTATTGAACCTTGTTTTCTTTTCTTTGTTTCTTTTTTTCTTTTACAAGGTCAACCCTTCACGTTTGACCAAGGTATTCAATAATACTTTCGTATAAACGTCTGAATTCGCCAAATGTAAAGTCTAAGATGATAAGGAGTTTATTAAAAAAAAAAAAAAAACAAATCGCGTTGATGATTTTTGACCACTGACAATGATTGAAAATTATTAATCATTTGAGCTCTAAATACTTTCCACCAAATGATGGTATACTTCGTTCGCGTTGACGAAATATTTTTTCGTTTTTGTGTGCTTAAAATTAGCATAAAACGCGTATATTAAATTGGGGAAAAATAAATTCATTATTTTTCAATTTATTTTCAATGAAAAAATAATGGATTTCTTTTTCCTGAAACAACTACAAAACCCTGAATAATCCTTGTTGGTGGTAACTTTTGTCAATACACACACACACACACACACACACACATACACACACATAACAAACAAACACACAAATACATATATGTCTTTCATAATCCACATCAAATAACATTCTTTAGGAAAACATGTATTGCATTGATGGAGAGCTCAAATGGTTAATTTAAATACGCGAATATCGTTCCTTCGTCTCTTCGTAACGATAAAAAAAAAATAAAAAGAAATAAATAAAAAATGTAGACGAGGGAGTGGGGAGAAAAAAAAGAATAATAAAATAACGGCTGTAAAGTATTACCATAGCGGAAGAAGAGATGGAAATATAATAAATGTATGTATGTACGGTATATGCATGTGAAAATGAAACAGACGACAGTATACTACACTGCAGTAAAACCATAAACGAGGTTTTGGTGTTGTACCGTTGACACGTTGCACCAATGTAAAATACGATTAAATGTCATAGTGGCATATAACACAAACGCAAGAAAGAAAAAAAATAATAAAAAAAAAGAAAATGAGAGAGAGAGAGAAAGAGAAAGAGAGTGAGAAAGAGAGACTGTGAGTTTGAGGAGGGAAGATGCAAACATTTTGCGTTTACAACGTTGTAAAAGTGTTTTTATCCCGTTTCTCATCTCGGTCCAATTAATGCACTATAAAAATGCACGTTGCACTCGACGTCCTGCTGTTGTGGTTATTTTGTTCTCTCATTCTCATTCTCATTCTCTCATTCTCTCATCCTCTCTCTCTCTCTCTCTTTCTCTCTTTCTTTCTTTTTTCTTTCTATCTAAAGGCTTTCCAAAAAAAAAAAAGATATATAATTGAAGTAAGGTAGAACGTTGTCCTCAGTACGATAAGGATGTTTCTAAAACAAGTTTTCACTAACGTATTTGCTATCTCGACGATTTATTAGCATTGGAAGAAAATATAAATCAATTATTTTATAGTTTATTTTCGAAGTAAACATTCATTCAAATAAATATTAACTTTGGGAAAGAAATCTATTATTTTAATATTTAATATGTTTTTAAATCTAAAAATTAATTGAAATAAATATTAGGTTTTGGGGGTAAAAAAAGAAATGAATTATTTTTACGTTTATTTTTTAATCTAAAAATTAATTGAAATAAATATTAAGTTTTGGGGGAAGAAAGTAATCAATTATTTTAATGTTTATTTTTCAATCTAAAAGTTCATTCAAATAAATATTTACTTGGGGACAAGGAAATTAATTATTTTTAGTTTCAAAATAAACGTAAAAATAATTAATTTTTTTCCCTCTCCTCCCTCCTCCGAAAAAAACTATTTATTTCTCAAATAATATTTGTTTAAATTCAATGTTTCTTTTTTTTTTTTTGTTAAAATGGGTTACTTTTAAATACGAGTACATAAATACAATTTTCAGTTATAGATGGATATAAAGAAAATTGTAGAATTTAAGATTAGAGTTATTACACAACCTTTCGTTTATGGTATGCTTTGGACACGTGTTATCGTTCCATACAAATTCGTATGGTTTACTATCACGTTTATGAGATGGTTGCTGATAACGAAAGGTTTAATATTTACAAAAATAATAATAATAATAATAATAATAATAATAATAATAATAATAATAA
>JACGTP010000279.1:0-50257 GCA_023678845.1 Mischocyttarus mexicanus | reverse complement strand
TCTCTCTCTCTCTCTCTCTCTCTCTCTCTCTCTCTCTCTCTCTCTACCTGTACGTATGTTTCTATCTCTCTGTGTCTGTATGTATATGTATGTATCGAGACCCTGACCTAGAAAGGTACGTGTATCGATCGAAACTAGCGAATCCGCGCTCTCGTGGGCTTGCCTTCCTTTTCCCTTCCTTTAACTTCGTGCCTTTAACGTCATCGAGACACCACGCTGTGCTGACATTCGAGATAACACTGTCACCGACAAAACTCTTTCCCTTGTCTCTTCCCCCTTCGACCCACCCACCATCATCGCCACCTCCACCTACTCACTCTTTTTTTCTCTCTCTCTTTCTCTTTTCTACCCTATTTTTTGGGCTATCTCTTTTCTAGAGTTAAGAAGGGGTAAGAGGGTGAATTGGAACATGGTACCCTCGCCAATGATCCTGTGGTAAGCCGATCAGAGTTTCTATTTAATCCAAATTTCACTCCTTTTCCAGCCCTTTTACAACCTAGACCCTTCTCGGTCGATGCTTTTAGTCTAGGCTACGAGACGTTCTATTTTCAAGTCAACATCGTTATTGTCAAATTCATAATCTACTATTGCTCGTTAATTAATTTCGTTTATTAATTTATTACAATTTTCTTTCATTCATCGTTAACAATTTTTTTTAGGGAAGAATCTCATGCATAACATATTTTCTTGCTTTTTTCTTTTTATTCATAAATTATGTGCATTAATTGTGATCATTTTTATAATATCTCATAAAATATTTTCAATTTACAAATTAATTTAATGATCAATTAATCCGATAGAAAAGAAAAGAATTGATTAGACGACAAATCACTTTTTAAAATACTCTCGCAAATGCTTCATTAATTATCATTACTTTATTTTCTAAAGACGTCGAGATTGATGACGTAACAACGATAAGTACATAATAGTAATAATTCGTGAAAAGGAACTATTATGCCTATTTTCCTAATTTTCCAACTGATCGATTCAAACTTTTTCGTAGAGTGGATTTACTCTGTGACTTTAATGCGTCTTGATTAAAGTGTCAGTTCCACATTTAGACGTGAAATCTTTCATACGGAATGTAAACCAATCAGGAAAGAGGTCACGATGAAAAGAAACGACGAAATTTTGTACTTTCGCGAATAGAACGTTCGTTTTGTTTTGAGTTAAGTGACATTTATCTAAAGATTTTTCAAGTAGATGCGAGATTATCGGCTTTGTAACGAATTAAAAATCACAAGTTTCAAAATCTTTGCTGGGATGAAGTTTAATAGAGTGGAACGTGCGTGTGTGTACATAGAAGGGATGATCGTATTAAAGGATGAATCATGTAAGATAAATTGAAAAAAAAAATTAATTAAATGTAACAGGAAGATTCATAATAAAAAGTAGATAGAATAACAAGATTAATCATTCGAGATAAAAAGAGAATGTTCTATCTCAATTGACAATAAAAATTCGCCAATTAGTTTCGAATTATTCGCGTTACTTGATTCACCCTTTATATTGTAATACATAAGTGAGATATTTTCGAATGGGCGCACAACAAACATCGATCTTTTAACTCTTTTTTTTTATTTGTTTCCTTTTCATGGCCTTCTATCTTCATTCATGTGAATTTTGTGCTACATTTTTCTCGATGTTTCTCTCGTTAGCATACGATGAACAGAATTGACGAATGCAACGAAGGGCAGACTAACAAAAAACCTAGAGAACAATAGAGACAATAGATAAATGGATTTGTTCGGTTTAATAAAAATCGGAATGTACGTGCACTATTAATTAAACTGTAACGCATTCGCACATAAAAATTGAATTTATAAAATAGCAAACAAAATTTACTTTTATTTATTTATATTATTGAACGCAGAAGACTTGGTTATATATTAAACGGTAAATCAATTTAATATCAAAGTGTGTTTTTCATTTATTTTATTATTTAATATAATTAAAATTATATATTTTTTATAAATTTATTTATATTAGATGTAGACAATTAATTCGATATCTTTTTAACAGATTTAGTATTTATTTATAAAATAATCATAAATCTGTTATTTTTCTAAATAGTCTTCATTATTTTCTGCCTAATTCCTTGACGAAAAGAAGATGACAATTTTGATGCAATTAATTTAATATCAAGGCACCGAATTAATAGCTAGACCTAGTATAATATTTATGGATAAAATTTCTAATATATAATACTTCAGATATATTTCAAGTACTTATAAACATTAGCGACGTATCGCAGTAGATCTCAACACGAGTTTCTACTTGATCTCTAGTGACTACTTTCCATCCACATGAGTGAACACGTTGAGTATCTTAACATTCATTGTCAAAATCAACGCATGAGATGTCACTTTCTACCCCTCCCCCCTCCTTCTCTCTTATCTCTAAGGAATAATGTTAACAAACGAAGCTACGGTGTTCCTTAACTTGTATGCAATTTACTTTGAGTACTTTGAGCTTATCGAGCGAAATGCTCTTTGAGGTTTAAACCTAAACCTCAGGAGTTCCCTAGGATCTCTATTTACTTAGTTAATTATAACTAATTGCTTTTCGGCTAACTTATCTCTACCTCTCTCTCTCTCTCTTTTATTTCTCTCATCGAGTTCCGTTATCCATTTTACCTATCACATTTACTTTCTCTCAATATTTCTATTTATTGTCAACTAAACTCGTTTTATCGAATGTACTCCCTTTATCTAATCTATCAATTAAATAATATTTTACTTTTATTCATATATAATTACATTTATTTATAACCCTAATAACTAATTCATAACTTGTCATGTTAAGATAATATTAATAATTTTAAAAAATGTACGCGGAGAAAAGAGATACTTTATTTAACTTGAACGATAGCTTTGACAAGGATACCTAATGAAATTATAATTACTTTAATCTGATTTTCACTTTTGTAGTACAATTATAAATATATATAATTTTTCATTATAATTAATTTTATTAATAAATATCTTACAACTTATATATATTAATAACTCGCTACGTTTGGATATTTTAAATTAATTAAATAAAATATGTTCACGTTTACACGCAAAGATATTTTTATTTATTCATGTTTATAATTTTGATAAGATTAAGTTAAAAAACTTTTCCCTTTTGAATTGAAGATCGTCGACATTTCAAGAGAACAAAAAATTTCCTTCCGTTCTTCGTACTTCAGACGCACTCGTAGTTACACGAAGAAAACAAAACTCTAGTGTTTACCTGAATAGAACGTTTTTGTAATGGTAGTAGTACAGTAAAGTTCGCGAGCAACGGACCATTGGTGTTCGTGTACGTGCATTTCGTGTTAGTTAGTTTCACAATCGTGTTAGGTGAAGCCAGCAAATGTTAGGATACGACCAATCACACGTAATTTTGGCATTAGAATTAGCTTGAGCCCACGCCAAGACCTTAGTCGAAAATTCGATACTCTTCAGAATACAATCATCAAATATCTAACGACCGGATATCGGTTAAGAAATTTTTTAAATTGAAGAACAAGTTGATCGATCTATTTCTCTAAAGATATTTTTTTTAATTATCAATCTCATTCATTTTGAAACAATTTCTCTCTTTTTCAAGATACTTCAATTTAAACCTTATTTCTGTCTCTCTCTCTCTCTCTCTCAATACTATTTAATTTCTACTCGCATTGCAAAATATTCAATTATTTATTTTCTACGTGTGATTATATCGTTTTTTCTCGTACATATGTATATATATATATATTTTTATCCTTCATGTAGTATGAACAATATCGAAGAAGAGTGTCGCTTGAGAAATATTATTCTTCGTCTAACTTAACAGGATAAAAAGCCATTCGTTAGTTGATAAGCAACTTTCTTCAAGTTTCTAAGGATTACCTATAATTATTATAGGCTGGCATCGAATTGGGAGTCGGTTAAAACAATATTTGCCTTTATGCAAGCAAACGATATTTTCAAGGTTCCTTTTATTCGTCGGAACGTCATCGCCAATGTGTGAGATATACTAGCTTACGGAAAATAAAGATGAAAATAAAGATGAAAATAACGTAAGAACGCTTGAGAACGTGTTAATAAATCCAATTACTTTTTACCTCTCGCTTGTCGGGGTGCTTGAGAAAATGCGACTAACGATTCTCTCTTTCTCTCTTTTTCTCTCCCTCAAAGTAAAAAGAAAAATGTCAGAGAAGGAGGAAACGTTATGTTTTCTTCGTTAAATTAATTTTTCTTTCTCGTTAATAAACTCGTCGTTCTCGTCTTCTTCGTTTTTTTTTCTTAACTTCTTTAGATTACGGATCTTAAATCTTAATTTTCATTTTCTTCAAAAAAATATTAACCCTTCTTTTTTAAATCTCTCTCATCTATTCATCCATCTTTCTCTCATTTTTTTGTTTAATCTCAGGTTTAATTTTTAACCAGTGATTTACTTATTAGTAAGGGAAAACCTGGGGTGATGTCGGGTTCCTTAGACCCTGGTGTCAAAATAACGTCTTATCTAATTTTTATTTTTATACGAAAATTGATAAGAGTAGTTAAGGTAATGAAATTGAAATGTAATCTGTAAATTAGATCCGACAGAACAACACGACTCATATAACATCGATTTTCAAAGTACAGTAAGGAAATAAAAATGGATAACTATCAAATTTCACTCTTATACTTTTACTTGTGAATTTATATATTGCCTAGTTGAAGTTTGTAATGCTCCCTTATTCCATATTTAAACAGGTCAGTATTGTTATTTCAGGGTTTAGATAGTCATTTCACAAATTTACACATATTACAAAGTAACGCTATATATATACATACATAAATATGTACATGTATGTATATATCTGTATGTTCATCGTGCTTTGCCATCCCCTGACTAGGGTTTTACGTCTTTCTTTTCTCGCCTCGTTCATACCTTCAGGGATGAAGGCCACTCACATTGGCTTTTTCTGTTTGACCTACTACTACACTACTACTACTATTACCAACACTACTCAAAAAGCATTGGCCGGATGTGCGATTGGTCGAAGCTTCTACTGCGAGGAAGGGTAACTGGCGAATTAGATACCTTTTCGAGCTTTTTAAAGAACAATACAAAGAGCTTCCCCCTCTCTCTCTCTCTGCTGTGTTCTACATCGACTTATTCTTAAGATACATTAACAAGTCCTTTTTTTCCCTTTTTTTTTATTTCAACGAGTCCACGAATCGAAACATTGCTCGGAATTATTCATTTTCGACGATCGATATAACGCAAAAGCTTTAAGGAATATTTTCAGAAAGTCGATATATTCGAAAGTATGCATGCACATGTACATTTGTATAGAAGTGTGCGGGATTTCCAGATATTTCCACATTGTTCAAACACGTCAGAATTCTTTAACATTTCCTTCTCGCTTCGTTTGTTTCTATTTCTTTTCAATTTTCTCCCTCTCGTTGTTTTTATTTTGGCAAGCAGTATTTAAGTAATTGAAATAAGTTGGAACGAGTCATACTAACTGACAATTTGAAACTCCTTATAACTGTTTCATGAGAGAAGCGAGTTGGAAATAGAGTATCCTTCATATTCTTCGACACGTGCTCACGAGAATGTGAATACAACAGGGCAAATAGTTACAAGGTTGTACGCTTATACACGCAGATGAAATGTTCTTTAAGAAGATTAGATATATTTAAAAATAAAGCTTTATTAAGAGAGAGAGATATATATATTTTATACAGTGAATTATATCAATGAATTAGTCTATTCTAATCGATTTTATGATTCAACATTCATCTAGCATACTCTCTTGTTATTAATTAGAAGTAACGTTGATAGATAGATATCATCGAATAATTAATGATTTAGCAGATATCAATACATCGATCGACTACTTGTTGACGTTAAATTATCTTTTAATAAAAAGGGACTCGGCGTTTATTTTTTCTTTGTTTTTAGATATACAGTAAATCACAGAAGTATTCGTAAACCTACTGTCAATTTAAGACAATAATTATTTTCTTGAAATATAATATTTCCAAATTCTTCTACACAGAAATATATTTTAGGATTATTAAATTTGAAATCGATATAAATTTTATTGCAAAAGAGTACTTTACTATACATATATGGCACATATACAAACACACAGATACACACATAGCTAGATATTTATTCTAAAAGTAACGTCCTTACCATTCATTTTTACGGTTGAACAACGGCCATACGAAACAGCTTTTAGCAATTAGTTGAAAAAGGGATATTGTTAAAACGATGCTGGATATCCGGTCGGTCGAATGATAATCGACAGCTCACGTGTAAATGAGGTAACTCACGATTAAAGGACGAACCAGGTACAAATTTAGACGCGAAAGAGATGACGACGAGGTACGCCATCGTTTCTCGAGTTTAAGTGGGACTCGATGATTAAAATGCACACTTGATCAATTAGTATGTGTGTATGATATACGTTCTATTCAAACTCAGACCTTTAACGCGTTAAGGGACATCAATAGGGTTCCTTGATCATTTATAAATATAAAATAAATACTCATATAATATTAATTAAATATATCTTATGTATTATATCATTAGTAATTAAATATATTATTAATGTTTTCAACAAATTAGGATTTTATGTGTACGTAAGCATATCTATTTATCGAAAGTAACTTTTCTAAAGAGGATTTAGCAGATAGAGCAAGCAAGCAGGAGAAGTAAAGCTTCGCATGCTTTGCACAAAACGACTCGAGCAGGCTAATCCGATCGTAAGGGATGAAACCTAAACGTTGTTCACGTGGGAAACTTCAAACGTTCTCGTAGCACGCTGCCATAAGTCGTAGACGAGTGCCTCGCTCGCTTGCGCAAAACATTTAAAGAAATTTCATTAACACTTTGCTTGTTTTTACTTATTTTTTTTTTTTTTATTAATTATGCTCCTTTTTAATATTTTTTCATCTAAATTAAAATTTTGTTTTACATAGAAATTGTTGAAAAAAAAATATATATATAAGTTCATTGAGACGGTATAGTGTTAATTATTTTATAATTAAAATAAATATATATTCA
Source organism: Mischocyttarus mexicanus (assembly GCA_023678845.1). NCBI lineage: Eukaryota > Metazoa > Arthropoda > Insecta > Hymenoptera > Vespidae > Mischocyttarus > Mischocyttarus mexicanus. Next base: position 43,222 of record JACGTP010000279.1, on the reverse strand, counting down.
ACACGTAACGTAAATATATATGATGATCATTGAAATTTGAATATCGATTAAAAGAAGACGAAGAGGTAGTTAACACGTAGTGGTCATTACAATCATTTGCACATATTTTCATCGGTCGCTAGCTTTCTCCCAGCTTCTCCTAGCATGCTTTTAACAACATGAGGGGCCTTGTAGGTTGTATAGAAAAGCGATTTAAGTTGATATCAATGAAAATCGCACGAGGATAGGTTACAGTAGATTAGGGTAGTATAGTACAGTATTCTTCAAATTTGTCTCTAAATAAAAATTAAAAAATACATTAATATAATATTTAAATTGTAAAGAAATTTTTAATTAAATTTTACCATTTTCTTAATAAAAGGTTTGCCCAAAAGAGATATTGTCTTCGTAAGAAATTAATGAGATGAAAAGAAAATTCTATCAACGATATAAACTAAAAATCTATATTAAGTTGATAGAAATTGTTTCTTCAATATAAATCCTTAAATATATATATTTTTTCTTTGAACAACTTATTGTTAGTAGAAAATAGTTAGAAATAAAAGGAAAGATATATAATATGAATATTTCTTTAATTTTGTTGATATAAATTGATGAATAACGAAGAGAGACATTTTGAAAAAACACTGTTGTAGAGAGTTGGGGTAGGGACCGGGTGTGTGCCCGCTCCGCTTTCATTAACCTGCATCATCCTTGTCCACTATTCAGGTAAGGTGGACGAAAAAGCGACGCAGCTACACGCGATAGCGTCTTTGAAGGTGCTATTGGATGCAACGAAGCCTCACAACGGTGCTGCGACCTCGACAGCGGCCCATTATTCCGGTGCAACCTCCAGGGAGACTACCCTACAACTTCAACAGGGTTCTCAGGGTACCACAACAACCACCACCACGACAACTACTACTGCTGGCACCACAGCTGGCATTCAGGAACTTCCAAACGGCGGTATAGCCGCCGGTCTCGACGCCGGCCTCGAATCGGTAATTCTTAAATGTATACCGGGTGTCTAACTTATTCCCTAATCCTATCAAATATTCCCCCTTTAGCTAAAGACTAACTTAAAACTTAACAAAAAATTTATATTGCATTTAAAAGTTCTTTCCATTTCTTATTTTTTTATTCAAAATTAAATAACACCTTTCTTTTTCTTAAGTTATACTTTTATTTAAAGACAAATTCTTGATACTTCAGCTGCTTAATTAAAAATACAAATCAATAGGCACACACACACAACAGTTTTATTTAAAGTATACACATCGTGTATATATACATCGGATATCAAAAGAAGAGAAAGTCTAATTAGTCTGAGAACAAACGAAAATAATATAATGGAAAGGGGTTACAAATAATAAGGTTTCATTTCAAACTAATTATTATCCAACTTTTTGGTTTATCCAATATATTATTTGACCTGGAAAATGATTCTCTTTTAAGTCTTTTTTTCTTTTTTATTTCTCTCTCTCTCTCTCTCTCTTCTTTTTTTTTTCTTCTTCTTTTTTACATAAAAACGTCTCGAAACGAGCGAATGAAATTCTAATTTAAGAGCCGATTGATTATATTAGACATAACTCACCAAAATAGTATCAAAGTAGGACACCCAGTATGTATATGCCATCAATCATTACGTACTTCGAATAGTTTTCCCTCCTGCTAACATTCCTTCCTTCCTGTTTCCTTAAAATATCCTTCTGGAACGTGTCACCTGACCAATCATCATTCTTTGCTTCCTTATCCTACAAAGAAATGTGAAGGATTGATAGAGGTGAGGAAAAGAGAGAGAGAGAGAAAGAGAGAGACGAAGAGAGGTTAAAAATGGGGAAGGAAGATTAACGGGATAGAATACTACTTCGTTTATTCGTTTGCTAACGACAACGAGGTCATTGGGTCAAATTGAAAGGCATTAAAAGTAAACTTATTTTTAAACTGCGTTATGTATAAAGAGTGGGAGGAAGTTGTTAGGAGAATGCTTCGTTATTTGCAAACGAGAGCATCGTTTGACGTCAAACTCTTGATATCTTTCTCGATGTTGCGTGAGTGCTCTCTCTCTCTCTCTCTCTTTCTTTCTCTCTCTTTTTCTGTGTTTTCTTTGCAAGGAAACGCGTTTACGAGATACACAGAATAGTTTTAGGTACGAAACGATCGACCGTGTTTTATCAGCCCTTTAACATTTTTCAACAATCGATAAAGTCCATTTAGAATTCTACTCAATTATTCTCATTTTCCCTGTCGACTAACCGAACGAATAACTTTTCACGGTTAATAATCTCTTTTTATCTAAGCAGGTATTTTTTTCTTTTTCTTTTGGTAGTTAAACGTTTAATGTTAATCGAGATTTTTGATTCTTTTTAATGAAATTGAAAACTTTCTTCCTTGCCGAACAAGTACTTTTTTTCACAGTGTTAATTGTTGTTTTTTTCTATTCTTATTTCTTTTTTGTTCTTATAGTGTTAAATGTTATTTAAAGAATTTGAATTTATATATATACAATATTCGATCGGTTTGTTTTAATCTTTCGATCAAAGTATTTAGATAAGGAACTTGCATTGTCTGATCAATGATGTCCTTGTACTACTTATGTACTAAGGATAGGTGCAAATACGTGTGTATATCGATTTAGGAAATAAGAAAAAGGGAAAGAAAGAGAAAGTGAGATATAGAAACAGATACAGAAAATACAAATTTGTAAAATTATTATTTTATTAAGAATTTCTCAACGATATAATTAGTCAATCAAGCAACATTAACAAATATATGAATTTAAAAGAAAAATTAAATATTCTATCAATCGAACAAGTTAATTTTTATTATCTTAATTAATAACTGTCAAGGGGAAGTTTAATAATGATTAGAAATTAGAATATTTGTTATTTTTCATGTTTACTAAGTGTGCAAGGTTTATGCAAAAACCGATTGCTTCGGAAGAAAACGTTCAATAGGCTTTCAGATAACGACGACGAATGACGTAAAGCCATACGTATATACATATATAATATATACATATATATATATATATATATATATATATATATATATATGTATGTACATACGTAAGTACAATTGTTACTCGGAAAAAAAGGGTAGGGTAGGTAGGAAAGAAAGATCGATAAATTTTTATCTACCTCGCGAATAGGCGGCTACTGTTATACACATTTATATATATATGTGTGTGTGTGTGTGTGTGTGTGCGCGCGCGCGCATTGTATATTTCTAGCACTGAAAATTATGTATATCTATGCATACATATCTATCTTTTTTCTTTTTTTCCCTCTATCCTCTGTATCTTTCACTCTCTCACTATCTCTCTCTTTGTAAGTTCCTCTGGGAGAAGCGTATGACAGTCGATGTAAAAACGTAAAAACGTAACGACCGATATCGGCTCTGTTTTTGCGCTGGCTTATTTATCAGATCCTATCAAAACTTTCAACCTGCCATGATAGAAAAACAAATATCGAGTAATTCGTATAGATCATGATGAAGTTAACGAGAGACATTTTATTCGATGATAGATTACATTGACATATCTCTCGATAAGTTGGAACATTTTTATTTATTTTTATTTTATTAGAAAGGAAAATAGATTCTATTTGTTTTATACTAGTTAAAAAGTTTATATATATATACATAAGTTACATGTAATCCTTATGATTTATTTCAGAAATAACACAGCTGTTTCCTACTTCTCCTTCTTCTTCTTCTTCTTCTTCTTCATTTTAGTTTCGCTATATATCAGTTTATATTCATACATGAAAAAATAAAAGTATTTCAAGCAAAATTCGAATCGGTTCCTCCTTACGTAGGACTCACATTTTAGATATTTTATTTCTAAACTCGTATATCTCGTAAATTCTCTTTTATACGAAAACCATCATCCTACGAGATATGATATTAAATTGAAAAAACAATATTCATATATATTTTAATAGAAAAAATAAAATGATAGAAAGATAGAGATGAATATTATATTTATTTGGAGAAATCGATGATAATCAAGAATCCTAATTACGATTCTAATTCTAGACACGTTCTTTCCATCCCCCTTCTTTTTTTTGTTTCTCCTTCTCTCTCTCTCCCTTTCTTTCTTTTAGTCGGTTAGAGAGGAGAGAAGCTTTTGCTTTTTTCACGGCTAAAAATCGACCGGCCAATCCTTTTTCGGCTTGATATTAGCTGCTGGTTTCAGGTTGGCGCCGATGGCAGAGATCCTCTGGCCGCTTTGTCCTAAATGAGCGAGAAGGCCTTTTCATTTTGAATGCACCTCGGAATCTAGGTCAATGCTGGCTACACCCACCACCAACACTACCAATACTACTACCATTACCAACGATCACCGACACCAACCAACTTGTCTTCTCTTTCTCCTTTTCCTCTTCTCTACATTGCGCTCGCTGCAACTTGCACTCTTCTTCTACTTCTAATACAACTACTACTGCTACTACTACTAGTACTAGTTGTCTTCTTTTTTTATTCTTATCAACGTCTCGTTGCAAAGTCACTAGCCGGCGGCTTTTCCACTCGAATTCCGGATTTTACAAAAACTAGACACCCTTCCACGGTCATTTTCGATCTGTGACCTTCCTTCCCTTCTCTCCTTTTATCTCATTTCCCTTCGAAGTTCTAACATTAGTATTTATTATTCTTTTCATATTTCATAAGAGAAAGTCACATCACATTTCCTTTTATTCTCCAAAGTTTTCTGATTTATAATTATTTTTATCATTTTTCATATTACTAAAAGCTTTTTAATTTTTCTTAATTTTGGGTTTGCGATAAATAATGTTTTTCTTCCTTGAAAAAATCCATTTAAGTGATTGTGAGAACTATATCGGATTTTTGTATAGTTCCTGTAAGCTTTTTTAACAATTATATATTTATTACAATATTTCATATTATTAAAAAGTTTTCATTTTTTAAGATATTATTTTTTTTAGTTTTATGAAAAAAAGGGCATTTAAAAGAATAGAAAGTTACATGAAATTTTTCACAGCTCATATAACTAATCTTTCACTTTTTCTTCAATTTCCTATTTCAATGGAAACCTGCTTGTCCCATAAATATGATAAATGAAAAGTACTGAAAAGCTGACGTCGCACTTTTTACGATTTATGTCATTAATCTTTCACTTCAATTTAATTCGTTTATACATATATATATAAAAAGAAAATATACATATATTAATTATAATATAAAAGAGTAAATTAAAAAAAAAAAAGGAAATTTATAAAGTGAAAATTATATTACGTTTTGTAGGTAGATAAAGTTCTTATAATAATTCATCCTTCTAATAAACTTCGTAGATCCTTTTTAGTGAAATCATTTTATATGAATTTGAATGCGAACACGTGCATCCAGTACACATCGTTATGTTTCCTTCGAACGACGTCTCTTCGTACGTAATTACCGCTCCTCGTGTTATAAGGTACTAAGTGCAGAGAAATGTAACAATTTTGGTCGCTTTAATGAGTACACGTGTTCACCACTAAAATATTTCTCTCTCTCTTTCTCGACACATCTAGAAACATCTCGCAATTTCAACACATTTTACTCTCTTCAACAAGATATATGTACATTTTTATTGCCCTAAATTACATTAATTTTAACAAACAAATAAAAATCTTATAAAAATAATTAATTTGTCTAATTTTAGACAATCTCGGTATCTTGTTAATAAACCATTTGTTTAAAAACAACGAGAGTAGCTGGGAGAATTCAAGCAGAGTCATATAAGCTATTGTAGTAGGTTTATCCAAGGATGAATAAGGGCTTTCTTTGTGCCTATGCCACGGATTGCAGTTTTTCGAAGCTTATCCCTAGCGTCAAGTTTATTGTGTTTTCTAACAATACACTTCGTAATGCCTTCTTTTGCTTCTTCTCTGGTTCTTTTAAAAGGAACAAGATAAAGTAAAGGAGAGAAAAAAAGAGAGGAAGAAAGATGTGAATATATGTATACAACTGTACAGACATGCTAGTGTCAAATAGCAGGGTTTCCTTTCTACTTTACGAGAACCGGTAAATAAGAGTTGTGGCAGTTGTCCGTTCACTTATTACGTATGACACTTTTTGTACCACACGAATCATGCTCTTTCTCTCCATATTATCTTATAAAGGTTACATTTTTCGTATACCGTCTTTTGATGATACATTTTGAATGAATTCATGAAAATATTCTAATTCCAACATCTCATCTCTTTCTTTTTATAATGAATAAAAAAACAAAAGTTTCTAAGTTTCGATTAATATATTTTTCCTTACGTTGTTTCAGGGTGAAGAGGATGAGCCTCCAGAAGCCTTGGATATGGCCTGGCCTAGTAATTTTAAGAAGAGGATAACTTATATATTAGTAGCACCGATTCTCTTTCCTCTATGGTTAACTCTACCAGACACACGAACGCCCAGAGGTATTATTTTATCATTTTTCTTTTATATCAAATTATTCTAAATTATAAATATATTATTTTATCTTCCTGATATTTTTTTCATAAGATAAAACACAAAAGAAATTGTAGATGTTTAATAATTTAACTAGATTATTTTTTAAATATAATATTAATAATAATATATCGATAGAAATCATAATAATAATAATAATAATCTAAGATATATGAGTAGGAGCCTCGAAATAATCGAATAAAGACTCGATTAAGTAGAGTGCACACAGCTAACGTCCTTTATTACGCTCGCTATGGCAAATTGTTGCGATCTGGTGAAGGGTGGAAGAGAGTATGTCGTGAGTAATATCGAGATGGGGTGGTTTTACTCGAGAAAAAATGTGAAGAAAAGGTTAAGAGAGAGAGAGAGAGAGAGAGAGCAGGATAATGAAGAGAAAGATAAAAAATTAAACTTCGAAGAGCTTTCAATTTTTTAACTATTCAAATTTAAAAAAATATATATTTTTTCTTTCGAATGCTAGTACTGATGAACTAATTTTAATATATTATTTAATTTACCTATATAAATACAGTGCTTCACTAGAGTTGTACTTTATTATAGTTGTACAATTGCTGTGTGTTACTATACTAATATAAACTAAAAATTAATTATCAAATAAATTAACATAAACATACACATTAATTTTGAAAAATTAATTTCTTTTCGGATTAAAATGAAAAATAAATAACTCATATGGATGAGCTTAAAATGAAGCATCACGGATAGGGTTAATTTGAAATATAAATTCAATTCTCGTTTTCGGAAAATTACATACATCAGTCACGAATGTAGAAGAGAAACGATGCATTATCTGGCATCTATTAATGGCCACAATATTTCGAAGTGACACAATGCTTGCGACGAAAGATGATATTGACGCGCTAATTTTGAATCGGCGCCTCATTGTTGTCCTGATCGTCGTATTGTGTGTGTCTATTCAATCGTCCAACGAATCACGTCCCACCGTACCTTTATTCGTCTTTATATGCTATATATATATATATATATATTTATATACATTCATTTACACACGTGCATCCATCCACCCTCCCACACACACACATATATATAAAAAAGAAAATTCATAATTATTTAAATAAATAGATGCATACTTCCATGCATACATAACACATAGACACAACACATAAGGTATCTGAAAAGTTGTTTTATCGTACTAAAAAATTATAAATATTCTTTGGCCGATATTTGAAGTGACGGCATTATAGGTCTATGCTTTTTTAACAACATTATAACTAGAAACATTTTATCTTGGAATGAATAACTAAATATTGTAATTCTATGTTTAAACTGATATTATTTTATGTTTGTTTAACATTTCTTTTCTCGATAAAGCAACTTTTGGGACACGCTGTATATAGAAATATATATATATATATATAACTTTGAAGCCCTTTTCAATCTTCTTTAAAGCGTTTCTTTATCGATCGATAAAAAGCAGATCAAATTTGAGATATTTTCTCCGCAAGTATATCTAAGAAAAGGAAAGATAGAGAAAAAAGTAAAAAAGTGTAAATTTGAAATAAAATTTCTACAGATAGAAAAATATGCGATGATGACTTTCTCTTTTCGACGTCAATAAAACGAATTCGATAAAGAGAGAAATAGAAAAAAAGAGAAAGAGAGAGAGAGAGTGGGATTGACAAACGAGGGTTCGAACGAGAAATCGGATTAGATTACTGAAAGATTAGGAGTTCTCAAGTGCGATTAGTTTTTTCTCGATCGTTCCAATAACTGATCGTCATTTACTCGCGTCACGAAATGCGCATCATCGGAAAGTACTTACTTTATGATATTTTCTTCACACTCCGTTGTAAGGATGTCGAATAAAAAGTGAACATCGGTGAATGTTACATTTGAAGGAATTATTGTCGTCATTAGGTCCAACTAATGGTAATCGGTTTAATGCCAACATTGTAAAAAGGATTTTATTTTGATTTCAGGAAAAAAATTCTTCGCAGTAACATTCATTGGATCGATCGTGTGGATAGCTGGATACTCGTACCTGATGGTCTGGTGGGCAAACGTTGCTGGTGATACCGTTGGTATACCACCGGAAGTAATGGGCCTGACGTTCCTGGCTGCCGGTACCAGTATTCCCGATCTCATCACAAGCGTCATCGTCGCACGAAAGGGATTCGGTGATATGGCAGTATCGAGCTCTGTCGGTAGTAACATCTTTGACGTCACTGTTGGGTAAGCAAATTCATTGTCATACTCATAAATCTAAATATTTATCTATTCATTCATATATAAATTCTATCTTTTCATCGATAACTATGATACTATTTATAAACCGGATCATCCATGAACATCTTGCATTAATGAACACTACACTAACACCAGTTTATATGTATCATTTTCTTTAATTAACAAAACTCTTAACATAAATAAATATATTCCAATTTATTATTATTCGATCTTTCGATAATTATAATTATGCAGGATGTCTCAAAAAACAAAACGATAAATAAATAAAAATAAAAAGTCGATATTAATTTATTCGAAATATAGATTCAAGTCACTTACATTAAATTTATATATTTATTACTATTAAAATTTGTATTATTGAGAGTATACATATATAATGCTTTTAAAATTATTTTTATTAAGTTTAACTGAATAAAAAAAGATGACATAAATTAATGATTTTAATTTAAACAAAAACGTTTCCGACGAGGTCAACCTAACTCAAATTGGAATGAAGTTGGCGGTCAATAAAGGAGAAACGGATTCGGCGGTCACGATGGTCGACCTATCGTGGTATTCTCGTTATCTCACAGTAATCGCGTTCGCCATTCGTTTCTCGTATTATTATATCGTTGATCGATCAAAATACCACGGATACTATGCCGTGCGTTATCCATTTCCCACCTTGAACCGCTAAGAATATTTCTCTCTAATCCGCAGATCAAATTTTCACTCTAACGATAAAGAGGTCGAGGAAGACCAATTTTTTAGTCCCAAAGATCATCAGATATCACGTGAATGGATTTTTATTTGCAGGGAACAGAGCAAAAAGACAAAGTTTATGTAACATAAATGCAAAGGATTCATGACGTATTTCTATTTGATTTCATTTAGTATTCTTGTTATAATTTTTTTCAGAAGCATTTTACTTACAAAATATGTTGGTAAGATTTTGCAAAAAAATACTGTGACATCCTGTTATTATATATTATATTGTATATAATATATGTAACAATTTAATAAATTTAATTATCAAACATATAAATAAAATTTTGGTTTCGTTTATATTATTTCTATGTAATCTTATATATTGTTCATTTCCGAACAATTTATTTTTCTTCTGGACGAATCTTTCAAAGTGAAATTATGCGTTCAACCGAAGACGGAACAGTTTTGGCAGTCGATTTTTCGTTGGAGAAACGATGAAAGGATAAAATCCGATCAACGGTCGATCGATCGCGATCATTTTGTACAATCTAGCTCGGTATCTGCCAGTTGGCAAAGTGCCTGAATCGGAAACGAACGAAGTTCTAGTTCCTTCATGTTTGTACAGAACGTTCTCTTTGGAAGTAAAGAATCTCATTTTGTAGGAGAAAACGCTTCAANCATCATTATGGTTATCATTATCGTTATTATCATCAGCAACAACGGAGCATCAGGAACAACAGCATCCTCGTCAACAAATCAACGATCTCTTCCTCGAGCTGAGGATTTGTGCGTTCTATCGATTTCATGAAAAAGGAAAAGGAAGGAGGGGGAGAAGGAGAAAGGCAGCCTTTCCACGACATCGTCACCATCGACCACAACCACCACTACCACCACCACCACCACACTACTACTACTACTACTACTACTATTACTACTGCTACTACTACTACTACCACTAGCACCAAATACAGTCAAGCATCGCCACAGACAGTCAACACCTACGCAAGAAGAACTAAAAATGTTTCTTCTTTATAGTCGAAGATGTACATATTGTATAAACCTTGAAATACCTGAAACGAAATACTCATCTGATCTTAAGAAGATTCACGATGGCTCAAAACACGAGCTATCATTCGTTCGTTCGTACGACCGTGTATGTTCGTTCGTTGAGGCGTGGCGAGAGCGTGTCAGCCGATCGTGCCAAGGATTATAAAAAAATAAACAAAGGAAGAAAGAAAAGATTAAAAAAAAAAAACAAGAAATTAAACAAAAACAAGGAATCGTGTTCCTCTCTTTTGCTTCATATGTTATCTTGTAGAGAAAGAAAGAAGGAAAGGAAGGAAATAAATAAAGAGAGGGAAAATAATATTTATTTGTTAAATTATACAGTTATTATATAAATTATATCACATTTGATGATTAAAATATAACAAATAAGAGAAAGAGAGAGGGGGGCGCGAGAGAGTGAGAGAGATAACTATATAGAACAATTAATCCAAAATTGCTAATAAATAATTAATATATTAATTAAGATACGGTTACCATTCGCGAGATAACTAATTCATCTATCGATACGCCAATTTTCAAACAGACGCGAATCTCTTGATAAATGGAAGGTGAGCCTACCTTTCTATTATTGTTATTACTATTACTATTATTATCATTATTATTATTATTATTACTTCATTCTCTTCTGTTTTCTCCGATTTTGGGGTTTATACTGAAGTCTAACGACTTCAAAGTAAAAAATATAATAATTTATATAATTATTATAATAATAATTATTATTTTTATTATATTGTTCTTGTTGTTGTTCTTGTTGTTGCTCTTGTTGTTGTTCTTGTTATTATTATTATTATTATTAATGAATCTTAGTAATTTTTAATTTAGCGTGCAGCTTCTCTCGGCGTTAAATACTTGAATACCATTGAATCGATTTATATATTCTAAATCTAATCTATCTCACTTACGTATGTATATAACTATAATATCTTTTATCTTTAGAGAAAAAAATAGACCTATACTGAAACATTATTGGTACGACCAGCTCTCTTTTTTTCTTTCTCTCTTTCTCTTTTTCTTTGTCACTCTTTTTCTCTCTCTCTAATTTTCTGATTTAACGTTAACTCTTCTTAAATTTTAGTTTAATCAAACATTTTCAAATTTGATGTATGTCTATGAAAAATCAAAATAAAAATTTCAGGGTAGCATCTGTTAGAAAAAGGAAAAGCTACATATTTTCAGAATGTGAAAAAGGAACAGAACAGATTATATTATCTTATTTGATTCTCGAAAAAATATAAATATTTTGTTTGAAGTAACTAACAGATTTTGGAATGGGAGCCACCATAATTAAGATAAATAATTCGGAAACATTATCAAAATGGTGGATACCTTCTATTTTCACGGATTTGAAAGGAAAATATTAAATGTTGAAAAGGGGAGAAAAGAAAGAAAATGAGAAAGAGAAAGAGTGAAAGTGAGAGGAGATAGGAAATATATTCGAAGAGAGAAAAAAATATTTATAAGGGAGGGGGTGAAAAAAAGTTAAATGATCTTTTAGAACGCTTATTGGTGGTCAACGAGTTTCTGACCACTCGTTCGCCTTGCTGCTTTCTCTCTAAACAAATTTTTGCGTCTCTAGTGGTTAGAGTAGGAACTTTATACTCTCTGTCATGCTCACGGAACCGTTTTCTATCTGAATGTTTCCTCGATCGATCAGCAAAACAAGACTCGCGTACTCTTACTTTTCAAATTGAAAAGAAAGAGAGATAGGGAGAGAGAGAGAGAGAGAGAGAGAGAGCGATCGTCTTCGAAACGACCTATAGGGTCTACGAGGACTATAATAACTAGTAGGGACTAGGAATTTAATCCTCTATTTCCACAACTTTTACCTTAACTTCAATTTTTTAAATTCAACATGTAACTAAAGCTTTGTTCAACAAAACTGGACTACCAAGTCGTCCCGAAATATACTTGCTTTTCTTCTTAATAACTTTTATAAGCACACAATATGTTTTATTTTATATTATTTAACCGGGTTGAATAGATCCATTACCTTTCTCCATAATAAAATAAAATGAAATAAAATAAATAATAATATAAATAAAACATAAAATGAATAATATTATGAGTATAAAATGTACTTGGGGGAAAATGAATAAAAAAAGAAAACATTTGGGACGACTTAATATTTACGATTTTCACTTTTCTTTTCGTATTTTTGACTCCTTTATTTTGATTATCTTTTGAAAAGGTTTTATATATAGAGGGTTAAAGGTTAGTCCGAATGATACGCACATATATACATACACTTACACATACACGAATACGTACGTGTGTAGATATAAAAGAAACGTCGACAGAACGTTTTTTTCTTTCGAAATGAAGGAGAGGGTCGATGAGCGTTCTAAGAAAATGCGATCGATCGTAGGGCAATTGCATAACAGTCGAAATTAAAAAAGATATGTTTCTGTGTGTATGTGGTACCAAGGTTCGAAAATATATGTTTGTAGTTATAAAGACAAATTACATGATCTTTGTGATAAGAAAAGTTACATATTTATATAAATATTGTTATCTAATTTTTTAATCGCTCTCCATCTCCAATTATTGATCATTATATTTTATATTAAATACAATGTGTATGTACGTATTATTCAATTTTTGAACCACATGGTATAACATATATACTCTGATTAATTATTTATTACTAAATCGTATTGATATTTATATCGTTGATCCGATCGATACGAAAGATCGAAAAGATCATAAGATTTCTAAAGAAAGATTCTAAAAACGGTTCCGTTTTTTATTAAATTCGATAAATACTATACCAAAGAAAAATTCTAAGAGTTTAAGTACGAACAAGTCTGGTTTGCCAACTTGGTCTGCCATCAATACGCTCAAGATGGCGTCGAACTATTATTATTGGCATTCTCAACTTCTAACGATCGACACACGTTGTACGAGAATTGTAAAGAACAGGAAAAAAAAGAAAATCAAGATAAAAAAACTTTAGATTTCGACACTCTTGTATCGCTTGTTAATGCACTTTCACGTGTGTATGAATGAATGAATTAAAATTACGTGAATAAGTCATCGATCAATTTAATTCTCGTATGACGATTTTCTTAAAAACCGCATTTCAAGATGGCCGAGTATCGATCGGATTCGAGTGCAAAGTAAAAGAAGATTACTGAAGGGTCGACTATAGTTCGAGAGAGATCCTCTTCTTCAAGTTTAGGACTAAAACGAACTTTTTTTCTACAAAGTTAATAATAAATAAAAGTAAACAAAATAAATTGGGGACCCACGCGAAGAGAAATATGGTATTTTACAACGCGTAACATAATCGTGTTGTAAACACACAAGGAACATAATCGTAAATCTCAACGAATCCGATAAATACACGTTCAAAAAGGACTCTCATTCTTTTTCGGAATTCTTTCACAATTTACGATGTCGCACCTGTGACACCTTGAAATGAAAGAAGAAGAAAAAAGAAAGGGATATACCTTTTAGAGACATAGCAAAAGTACTATTATTACTATTATTATATCGTTATTACGTGTACACGCAAAGAGAAAGAAAGAGAGTAAAAAAGAGAGAGTGAAATTTTTCATTAGAGTTATTAAAGATATGAAAAAGAGAAATAGAGAGAGGCAGAGAGGGAGAGAAACGGTAAAAAAATTACATAAATCTGTATTGTATAAAATGTTTAAAAAAAAAAATGAATTTTAAACATCATAGGATTACTACTATTATAATAAGAGTGATCTCGACTATATTAATTATTAAGTATTAAGTGAAAACCAAAAAAAATACGTTATTAAAATAATGCATACCAATAACAGCAGAAAGAAAAAGAAAAGACATGCGATTACACTTATATTACATATTTAAATACATACCCACACACATATACATACATTTAACACGCACAGATTTGAGAATAAAGAAAACTAAAAATATATATTCGGTAGTATCAGCGCCTAAAAGTGGCCTAGCTTTTTATTCGATTAAAACAGCAAAAATCCGAAGATGATGAGATTATTCCAATTAATTGCGAACAAAAAGAAATCGTTATTTGAAATAAGGTGAAATAATTAATATCGACAGTTAACACGATAGGGAGAGACATTAGGTTAGCGAAAATGTAAGTATAAGAGTAAATACTTTAAATACCATAGACCATTTTACCAAGCCGAGATGTCGATGATCGCGCGATTATTTAAAAAATGGTCTTTTTGAAGGATGGAACTAATGTAAGGAGGAGTTGGTTCAAAAAATAAGAGATCTTTTAAACGAGGTGAAAACGCGCATATCATCTCTTCGGCTTATAGCTTTTATTTTATATGTATAATATTTATTAAAATTATGTTTCATCATGAGAGAATGTTCTCCGAAATGTTATTTTGATTTGTTTATGCTTTTATTGTTTAGCTCGTCTTATAAAAGAAAGAGAAAGAGAATAATATACTCTCATGTATCCGTGTGTTCTCTCGTTAGAGATTTATAAATTATTTTTATTTACTTATGTTATATAACACGAGAGAAGAGCTTAAATCGTTAACATTGGACGAATAAGATAAAGATAAGAAAAGAAAGAAGAAAGAGGTTTGACAAATCTAGTTAGAGCCTATTTCTTACTTTCATATCGACGACGAGAGGAATGATTTGTTGACGAACAATTTTCAAGATTAGAAATTGTCGAATTTGTTAAATGTCGGAAAGAGAAATGTAGAAAATGGACGTAGAAAATGGACGTAGAAAATGGACGTAGGCGAATGTGTATGTGTACGAGGAAGAAAGTAAGAAGAAGAGAGTGAGAGAGTGAGAGAGTGAATGAGAGAGAGAGAAAGAGAGAGAGAGAGAGAGTGAATGATCTGATTAATTACGCTTTTACGATAACAATTTTTCCGGCCGGCCTTGTTTTTTAAAAGACATTTTTTCAAAATAAAAATAAAACAAGATAGTGTCTAGTTACCATAACGTATCGTGTTTTAGAAAACAATATATTCTATAAATATATGAAATTATTGGTATAACAAATTGAAGAGGAAAAAAAAAGGAGAAAAAGGGAGATAAAAAGAACAATGTTAAACAAATACGTTACTATTTAGAAGGTACATATGTTATTATCTTAATAATGTGTAAATTAAAAAAAAAGAAATGGAAAAAATTTAAAAAATAAAATTAAAGTAAGTAGCGAAAGAAACGCAATACGATCTTCCCGAAATATATTGATCGAGTTATCTAATTAATTATAACGTTGTTGGAAGATGACAATTTTTGTTTTCAAATATTATTTTCGTGTTTGCAAATGAGAAGAAAAGAGACGGAAGAGATCATCTTTCTTTCTTTCTTTCTTTCTTTCTTTCTTTCTTTTTTCTCCCTCTTTCTCTTTCTCTCTCTTTCTCTCTCTGTCTCTCTCTCTCTCTCCCCGTCTCTTTCTCTCTCTTATCGTGGTAATTTCATTGGTAAGGTAAAATCTAAAAAAATCTTAAAAAAATTTTAAAAATCGTTAAGGCTCCTATACACTTTGAAACATGTTGCGAAAAATTATCATTGATAACCGAAACAAAATCTTTGTTTTCAAGATAATTGACGATTTATTTTAAATAGAAAAAATTGTATAAGTATTAAAGTAATTTTAAGCGAAAGTTTGTTGATCGTGCAATTAATCACATATAAAAGAATTATAGTAATCATTATAAAATTGTACGAAAATATTAGGATTAATTTTACTCTCCCACCATTACGAAATTGATGGAATGATTAAAATGTTGAAAACGTCTTTGTTTTCTTGCATCGATGCTGGTTAATTCTAATGCCGAATAACAGATATTGCGACGTGTATTGATAAATCTAAAAATCAATTACTATGAAGACCTTCATACATGTTTAAATGTGTAGCGATTTATACATCGACATTTAGATTTAATGAAGAAACCTCCACCAATTTCAGTTTACCAATCATATTACCAATTCTTTTCAGTTTGTTATCTGTTAAAAAAACAAAATTTACTGTATAATATATCATTTTATTTCTATATCGTTGATTTTGAATAGAAAAATTGTATAACTATTAAACTAGTTTTAATCCAAATGACCAATTTTTTAGTCATACTTGCAATTAACCATATCAAAAATTATAGTAATCGGTATAAAATTGTACAAAAAAAAAAACAAAGAGTATATCTAATTTTACTCCTCCATTACGAAATTGATCACATATAAAAGAAAACGTTAAAACACGTACATATTTTTGTTTCTGCATCGATGCTGATTGCTTCTAATACCAATTTGTCGATGCTAAATTATATACATTGGAGTATTTATTATGTAAGTTAAAAATCGATACACACACCCGCATGTATCACAACATATGTGCCGGTACATAATTATGACAGTAGACAAACAATGAATCCAAAATGAGAAAAAATTGATTTTACGATTTACTTCTACATTACAATTATTTACACCTTGTAAAATTAATCATAAAATCAATTTGTTCAATATTTTTAACTTTGACTTCGTCGTCATAAAAAAAAAATATTACCGATATATATTTCAATATATATAGGGGCCCCCTTTGGAAAAAAAATGTTACAAGCTAAGACAGAGAAACGCGAAACGCGAAAGGATTGGCGTGTTTTGTTCGTTTCTAAAAACAAGAGAACGTGAGAGATTAGCGTGAAATCGCGTGATAAGTCGAAGGTTGGCGTGGGGATGAGAACGTTCAAAACGCGCCGAGTATTTTATCGCAATACTCGCATGATTTCTACTTTACAATACATTATTAGGGCAAACTACATAATATTATACAGTTATATACATACGCGTTATGTAGATTGAACTTATATCAGGTTGCGGATTCGTGTTTACTAATAAAATTAATGAAGCGGGATACGAAAAATAATAGGGCGGTGCGGGAGGGTTGTAAGAGGTTTTTCAGCTCGTTCAATATTTTTAACTAATTGTACCAATTTTATATATTCGCGTATACGAGATAAATTTACGTATATATATATGCACCTATGTAGAGAAAAACAAATTTATTCACATGTTAAATAACCATTGAATAATTTCAAATGACAAATGATATAGGTTACTTTATCTTTTTTTTGTTTTTTAAATAGTATATATATATACATTTTTTTTGTATTAATTTTCATATATCATATATGTATATATTTTAATTAAGCCAATAGAAAAAAACATAAAATCTTTTACTTCTTTTTTTTAGAGAATAAATGTATAATTTCCAATATTATTAATTTTTTGTTTATGTAACATTATAAAAAAAATGAAGTTTCTTATTGTGTTTACGTTCATACACGAAAATATTCATATATATATATATACACACACACATATATAGAACCATAATGTCCGGAGAACTTGACAGATACACGGGACACTCTTTCGACGAATTTTATTATTTCATTTCGATAATATTTTATTCATCGTTACAATCAGAACTATAGGGAAAAGTGAAAAATAAGAAGGAGAAGACGACACCGACCTGTCCATATTCGAAAAGTTCAACCCTTTAAAGAAATTATCTTCTTCTATATCTCTTCTTCGTATTTTTTTACATTTACACGAAAAATTAACGGAAAATAATCTCTCTCTCTCTCTCCTTCTCTTTCTCTCTTTCTCTCTCTCTCTCTCTCTCTCTCTCTCTCTCTCTCATTCTCTCTTTCTGTCTTTTGTAATAAAAAGAAAAAGAAACAATAAGAAGAATTAGAAGAAAAATTGAAAGAGAAAGGAGTGATGGAGAAATTGATCCGTTCTTTCTTTCTTCCAAATCCTCGATAGATCTCTTTTAAGAAGTAAAACATGCGACGAAAAATACGTTTGTGCTGAATAATAATTAATAATAATAATAATAACAATAATAATAATAATAAATAATAATAAATAATAATAAGAAGAAGAGGGAGAATAATAATAATAATAATAATAATAATAATAATAATAGTAATAGTAATAAAATAATTATAGCAATGACTCTGGTTAGATAAACCGAACGAAAAAGAAGGGAGATCAGAATCGTTAACGAAAAGAAAAAAAAAGAAAAAAAGATAAAATAATAAATGCTTATAAATAATTTTGTTCTCTTGGCAATGACAAAGGCGCGAACGCACATATCAAAGAGAGAGAGAGAGAGACGTTAAAGATGTTAATATTAATTCATATTAAAAATTAGTAGATATACTCTCTTATATAGGGAAAAGTTAATACCAACAACATTAAAGAAAAAGAAAAAAAAAACAGAGTAAAAGTAACGTAACGTACATTACTTAGGAAAATCGTTGAGAAGATTAAAAAAAAAAAGGAAAAATAATAAAAAAAAGTTTCTATATTATTATTATTATCACTATCCATTAACATCAGAACCTTTCATGACTATTATATTAAGATTATTATAGATTATACATATACATATGCATATATATATGTGTATATATATAAATACATATATATGTACATATATATATATACACACGCACGTTATTATTATATATTCGGATTGTTACGAGAGAAGATTCTCAGAAGAAAAATGTTAACAACAAAAAAAGAAAAAAAAAAAAAAGAAAAAAAAGATAATATAAAAATAAAAAGGTACAGTATCGATTCGGGACGATATTTATTATTTCAGTTTATATTTATATTTTATTAAATATTGTTAATTAACACCGCGTAGGATTGAATCCCCGTCCATCGCCGCAGTAGACATGGGATACGATATATAGTTAAAATCGGATTTTTAGAATACATTTATATATACATACATATATGCATAAAGTTAGGCTATCGCAAGAATTTAGATGATAAATAAAATATTAGATACAAACATACACATACACACAACATATACACACAAACACCACACGCATACACATAAATATAATAATATATAAATATGTAAAGGTTCTAATGTTGTATACGTTTAATCGATGCGGTTCTAAAAAAGAAAAAAAAAAGAGAAAAGGTGAGATTTTTATTGTAAACCCTGTTTGTTTATCATTTATACAAATTTTTCCATATGTAAAAGGATACATCCTGTTGCGTTTATATTATATATTATGTATAAAATGATGCTATCTCTCTTTCTATGTATGACGTAGATCAGAACCGTGATTATAGATATATTATGGTTTTTTAATATATATATATATATATACATACGTCGAGCGTTTGTTCGTTCATTCGTTCGTTCGTTCGTTCGTTCGTTTGTTTCTAATTTTATGTAAGTACCTGTTAATGATGTGTTGTCTATGTGTGCCTGTGCGTGTATGTGTCTATGTGTGCGTGTGTGTATGTGTCTTAGGACGGATTAGCGAGGGAGTGAAAAACAAATTAGAATCGGGCGTTCGTTCGTTCAAAACCAAAAAAAAAATATATACATAATATAAATAATAATAATAAAAATAATATAAATTAATAATATAAATAATAATAATAATCCCTATTAGTCGAAGAAATGAAAATTTTACTAACGTTTTTCTCGGTTCGACGATATTTCTAGCGAATAACGATTTATTATAAAAATATATAACACATATATAAATTTATATATATGTATATGCGTATATGTATATATATATATATATATATATATATGTATAGTATATAGATATATATGTATGTGTATATGTATTCTAACGTTTACAAATCGCACCAACGACCACTTTTAATGTGAAGGCAACTTTAAAACCAAAAAGTGTGTGTGTGTATGTGTGTGTGTTTGTGTATGTGTGGGGAGAGAGGAAAATGAAGAAAACGAGAAAAAAAAATAAATAGAAAAATTGCACTGAATGATGATGACGATGGCGATGATAATGATGACGACGATAATTATTATTATTTGAGCTTATAATTAAAGCTTATAAAAAGGAGAAAGAAAGAGCAAGAAAAAATCAGTGTAAGCAGAGATAATATATATATATATATATATATATATATATACATATATTATACATACATTAAAATAAAATAAAAACTAAAGGAAAATTTACAAGAGCTCTAATCGCGTACGAATATAAACGTAATAAAAGTAAACGCGAGGAAGAGTGTTCAGATAATTATAAAGTTGGGAATAAAAAGAAAACAAAAGAAAAAAATAATAATAATAATAATAAATAAAAAGAGAAAAACGGGAAAATGAAAAATCACACCGACGTTAACAAAGTGATAATTCATTTGCGATCGAATCGATTTAATCGAGATAATTTTACACAATATCTTTAAACGTAGAATAAAAATTAAATATATAGAGTTGAAATACAGAAAATAAAGAAAGTTTATTTTGTACGTATCTTAATTATTAAATTATGGCATTGGACAAAGTCAGAAAAGTTGAAAACAATTTAATTTTGTGATTTAGTTTATATGACAATTATTAATATCATAAAATAAATAATAAAATAAAATTTGTTATATCAATTAACTTGGTCCACCGTTATAATTACCAGCACAATTGTTTAAATGACGATGCGAAAAATATTAAAGATGCACGAATGAACGATTATTAAATTCAATCGATTAGTTAAATCGACAAAATCCATAATGACTCATAATTACGATCGATGTTATCGGTTCGATCGACAAATGACGATGAAAAAAAAGAAAAGGAAAAAAAACCAAATCGAAAAAAAATAAAAAAGAACTCGTGCAATAAAAGAAAATTATAAACAATATTAATATCATTATATACGACATTTTTACAGCATATACGGATAAGATATAGAAAGAAAGATTTTAGGATAAATTTATTTGTTGTTGTTTAGATTAATTATCGTAGGAAATAGGTAGAAAAAGCATATTTGCAATAGGCGATTTGAAAGAGCGAGAGAGAGAGAGAGAGAGAGAGAGAGAAAGAGAGCGAGGATACGAACGTATGAATGAGTGAGAGTGAGAAAGAAAGATCGTTTGAAAGAACGAATTGGCAAGAAGAAAAGAAAGGAAAAAATTTGGTGAGATTCGTTATAAATAAATAAGTATTA
This sequence comes from Mischocyttarus mexicanus, assembly GCA_023678845.1. NCBI lineage: Eukaryota > Metazoa > Arthropoda > Insecta > Hymenoptera > Vespidae > Mischocyttarus > Mischocyttarus mexicanus. The sequence goes on along the minus strand of JACGTP010000279.1, from coordinate 21,866 downwards.
TATAATATCCTCATGCAAAAAAAAAATATATATATATCACATATATATGTATATTGTACATATACCTATGTGTATATATATACATAATCGAAGAAATTCTAGTGAAGGAAGAAGGAATAAAAAAAGAGATGATAAACGATCGATTTGACAGCATTATATACAGAATCTATACATATACATATATACTTAAAAACGTGTGCCTATGTGCGCACGTGCGTACGTGCGCGTACGTGCGACCACCTTACCACTACCCATCCCGTACTTTTTTTCTGAACCATCTCTTTCTAAAACATCGACTGAACTCAATCCTATTTCAAGAACCATATTTTATCCATCTTTCCAACCAACCAACCAACCAACCAACCACCGCTATTTTTCACCACGCACTTGCGCACATATCCATATCGCATTACTGTAGCCGTGTTGTGTAGGGAATAACTTTACGAAATAAGTACGATTTCTCATGTTACGTGTTATATAAAAATGATATAAATAAGAGCGGTATACAGAGTTAGAGAAAGAGAAAGAGAAAGAAAAAGAGAAAGAGATAAATATAAGTGAAAGAAGGGCAGAGTTACAGTAATATCGATACTGAAAATTATTATATACAATTTTAATTTTCCCGATTCTAGTCTTTTTTAATCTTTAATAATATGTTCTTTTACAAATTTGTTTTTTTCATATGTGTCTTATTAAATTGAAGATTATGATTAATTGAATTACAATTAATTTATGCATTATTTTGTGTGTATTAGTTTTATTGTTAAATTTAATCTTTCTATTCAAAAGTTATCCTTAATAATTATTTTTGTTTTCTTTTCAATTTGGAAAAAGACACGAGTTGTTTAGTGGAATTAAAAGAAAAAAATAAATAATGATATCGATATAATATGTAGATAAAGGCAAAGATTGAAAACAACATATAATAAAATGAACAAGATAGTAAGACAAGTTTTTGCTCTAAACGCAACTCGTTACCATTCGCTCGCTTTTTGCAACTTGTAGTTTCGCTCTGTTAGTATTCCTAATTGAATGAATCTTATATCATGCTTTTGCTACTTCTACTTCTACCTTCTTCTTCTTCGATTTCTTCTACCTCTTCTTCTCGCGAGTGATCTCACCCGTTCCTTCGATTTATGTCAAAATCAGGACAAGAAGTGTTAACATTAAATATATTATACATTTAAAACAAACAAAAATAATAAATATCAGCGCCACATCGCCGTTGTTACTTACTTACTTACAGTTAATTCATTAATTAATTAATGAAAAAACGATTGATGACTATTTAAGAAAAAAGAAAAAAAAAAAAGATATAAGGATATAAAAATATATTATTATTACTGATACTAATCAACAATACCAGCTCATGGATTTCTTTCGTCTCCGTTATTAACTATCGTAATTAAACTACCGGCATTAATTATCGTTGTTGTTGTTATTGTTATTGTAAAGTAACGTCGATCGGACTTCGCACTGGTTAAAATAAAAAAAAAAAGAGAGAGAAAGAAAGATAGAACATATATATATACACATATATATTTATTTATTTATTTATATATGTATGTATGTATGTGTGTATGAATGTAAGTATGTTTAAATGTGTGCATGTATGCATTTGTATATGTATAAGATGAGTCCCGTGAATTCTCGAGGCTCGCCAAATCTTTTTTCTTTCCATCTATATAAGTTGCTGAGAGAGTCTCCTCGTTTGTTCATCGATGGTGCTTCTTTTTGAAAGACAAAAAATGAAATAAAAGAAGGAAGAAGGAGGAGAGGAACAAAAGAAAGAAAAGAGAGATTGAAAGAAGGAGAGATGGAGACTTGACCTTTCTTTCTCTCTCTCTCTTTCTCTCTCTATTTCATTTTCTATTTCTATCTCTTTCTCTCTTTCTCTCTTTTTAAAAAAAAGAAAGAAGAACATTATCAAGATACACGAAGTACTCACGTTGATAATAAAAAGGGAAGTAAACTTTGCGAAGTCCTCCCTTAAGAAAATATATTGCAATACTTAGATAAAAAAAATAAATAAAAGTAAAGAGGAGATTATGAGAGAGAGAGAGAGAGAGAGAAAAAGAGATAAAAAGTGTATATAGAAACGGTGTAACGATAACGGGCTCATTGATAATAATTATGATTTTATATAGCGGAATGAATGCCTGCGGGACAGGATTCAAGATTGTAAAAAGAAACTCGTTTTTATATTCTTTCTTTTGATTTTCTTTTTTTTCTTTCAGACAATATTTTTTTTATTTTACTTATTATATTTAATTTCTTTAATTTCATACATTTTTGAAATACGTTCGTCGAATGGTCCACTGCCCGAATTCAACGAACCTTTCAACTGTTTTCCGAAAAATAGGGTTTGCTCGTGAAAATGAAAAAGAAAAAAGAAGTATATATATATAAAATAAAAGAAAACGGGTGCTCTCGATCCTAAATCGAGCGATTTTTCTTTCGATCTTTTTTAGAATCAATTGATTGAAAAACGGTGACGGCAAGAAAAATTGATTGCGAGTAGAGAGAAATGGAAAGGAGATAAAAGAAGAAGAAAAAACGAAGAAACAGAATTTTAAATAATTAAATAAATAATCCAAGAAAAAATGCTTTGACGTGCCTTCCTGCTCGGCTTTAAGTCCCGAGGGTTGAAGGAACGTATATAAGGTTTTTCTTTTTTTAATTTATATATTTTATATATTTTATTTAGAAGATTTTCATTTACGTTTAGTCACAGTCTTCTAAGAATACACTCGAAACAACTCTCGAGAAAGAGAAAGAGAAAGAGAGAAAAGTGAACATAATTTAAATGACAACTTTTGTTAGCTTGCTTCTTGGCAATGATCGAAAAAAAAAGAAAAAAAAAACCTAAACGAACCGAGAAAAAACGAAAAAAAAAAAACTATATTATTATACATATAGTTTAAGATTAGTTATATCGAATGTTCGAATCTCAACATGAAGCAACGATTTTATGAAATTACGAATAAAATATAAACAAATTTTTGATCGCCGATAATAATTCGTTTCGAATGCCACTTTCGGTTCCTCAATTATTAGAAAATTGACACATAGATAAATATAAAATAATATATAAATATATATATATATACATATTTCGTAAAAGTGGCAATGCGAAATCGTGATGCGAAAATGAGCTTTTTCAAGGATTAAATCAATCGAAGCTTGTTTATCGCGTGCGTGTTTTCTAACCCTTGATGATTAGAGAAAGATAGAAAGAAAGAAAGAAAGAAAGATAGAGAGAGAGAGAGAGAGAGAGAGAGAGAGAGAGAGAGAGAGGGGGAGAAAAAGAAAAAAATATAGTTGTAGTATTACATCGATTGACGATAGTAACTATCGCATGCGGGTCAACGATGCGGCCATCATCCATTACCCTTTTTCATAAGCATTTTAAAATACGTATTTTTCTTTTTAACGTTACATTAAAAATATTCAAATTATAATTTAAATACCAAATCGAAATAATTATATTACATTTGATAGACGAAAATTTTGGTCTCTCCCTCCCTTAAAATATAATTTTATTATTAAACCTTTCTTTTGATTTGTATTTTAAGTTAATTTTGATGTTTTGTTTCATCATGAGCAGATACGCAACGAAACGAGTATTAACAAAAATAGTTAGATCGTCTTTGAGTGCATTTAAGATCGTGTATCTAATGCAACGGGTGAAGGAAAAGAAAACTCTCGTTTACGTTCGAATTTCTATATCCGTGACACTCCTCTCGGCCCACACAGCCGATGGAAAAATCTGCGGGTCGGCTTTATCGATCATTACCACACACACATACAGAGATATATGATGCATTATGCCGTACCAAGTACGGTTAGAGTTATCGAATAATTTATTATAGAATTAAAATCAACTGTATTGCGAATAACGGAGCACGAAACGAAGAAAGGCCTGTATCGACCATCTCGACCCCTAACCCTGATCCTCTCCCCCGTACCCTCTTCTGCCATATTTTCCTTACCCTCGAACCAATAACCCACCTATCCACCAATACCACCTCGAAAAATATACACGCGCTTTCCTTCGATCCCTTTTCCCTCCCCCCTTCCTTTATCCTTATTCGAAGAAGATAAGATGAGAAAAGAAAAAAAACAGATTACGTAAGGAAAAACTTCCCACCAAGTCCCGTTCTTGTATTCGTCCTTCTCCGCCATCCTCTGACAACAAGACAACATATTGTAATCTATTGTAGATTGTTGTAGATAAATTATACGGTTTCACCGTACATTGTTACTTTTTGTCGACAATATAAAATACACAGATATATAAGTAATCACGCGTCTCGTATACTTCTTTCCCTATTTGTCATTTGCCAGGATTGCCTATTAAATCTAATGTGGTGTATATTTTATTAATTTCGTTTTCCAATGAAAGAAAATAATGTTTATATCTTACAATTAGAAGAATTAGTATTTATTTTTCATTCGTTTTTATTCGTTTCACAGGAAGTAGAAACATTACAGCGTAGAAGAAATATTTCAGAAGCCAATAGATTATTCTGGATTATTATATGATATTTACAATGAATAGTTTACTAACATTTAATGATTTACATTTGGCATACTTGGTGATCCGACAACGTCTATTATGTCTGCTTTTACTTCGGGTTCTGTTTTTGGTAAAAGAGCTGGAGGTATTGTCAGAGTCTGAAAAAATAAAACAATCATAAATTAAAATATATTCAAATATTGAGGATTTATTAGAAATAATATTCTTTTTCGTTTAGTGGCGTTTACTTTTCCTGGTGCAAGAGCTTCGTATTGATGCCTTAATGATTGTAATTCATAATTGCAGGTGGACAAAGCACTTCGTAATTCATAATGAAGCACAATATCACTTCTTAATTCATTAAAGTGTTGACATATTTGTTCCGTAGGTGGAGGATTTAGTTCTGTAAGAGATTCATTAGTTTTAGTATCAGATTAGTAGTATAATAATATAATGTCATATATAACATTTGATACCTATGCATAATTCATTTAACATTTGTTCAATGCCTTTCATTTTCTTTTGTCCAAGACTACTTGGTAATTTGATTCTTTGCGATCTCAATGAAACCCCGCTGTTTTTGAAATCAGGAAACTTGATACCAGCAGATTCTACAGCCTAAAAATAATTATTCTATAGTAAAGAATGTCTTTTTTGCAAAAGAAGATTAACTTTCTTATAGCTGTACTCATACATGAGAAGCATCAGTTTTATTCGGTCTGTTTCTCGAAGAACTACTATTCTTCTTGGAAGGTTTTCTTTCACTTTTCCTAGGATCTGCTTGATGGTCTGCCGCAGTTATTAATTTTTGCAAGTCTTGTGTTTTCCGATCCCTTTCTTTCTTCCTTTGTTCTATTTTACGCAATTCAGCTAACAAAGTCTGTTCTTCTTCCACTTGTTCTGGCGTCCGTTCGAACAATTTCTTTAACTGTTCTTTTCTTCGTTTCTCATGTTCTGCATCAAAAGTGTAAACTTTGTCCGTATGAGATTTTGCTTTAATCAAGGCTGCACAAACCTGATAATATCTAAAATTAATAGAAAATAAAACATCTGTTATATACATAAAACTAAGTAAATAAAAAAGAAGATAGAAATTCTAATAACCTTTCTTTCAACTCTTCTACACTTTTAGGAGGAAATTTGGCTTTATCCCATCGGTCTTTAATTATAATAAATCTAAGATCAAATCTTCTACACAGATCAAACAAGTTATCAGTCTCTGCACGAGTCCAACCATTAGTAACTAAATGTTGAACATATTCAGTATTTGTGTAAGTTGGTATAGGAACCTTCTTATTGAACTTAGCAAAAGGATATTCCTTTCCTGCATCTGCAACTCTTCTCCAATGATGGAAAACAGCACCGTCAGCTCTAGCTGGATTAGTAAACGGAGTCCACTTCCATGGTCTTACTTTTTTCATACCTAACTTAGCTCTAACTTGTTTATATCCTTTAGCTGTATCGGTTGGAAATAATGGTGGGACATCATTGTTATCCTTGCACAACAATGCGAAAACCTCTCTATGCATACCCTCTGGACGTTTAGGTACCTTATACTCATATTTCTTTTTATTTTTCTTGTCGCTTCCCAAAATAGATTCTTTAGTAAGTTCCGTAGTAGTTGGAACTTCGATGTCCAATATATCTCGTACATCTGACATTTTCTTCAGTCAAGCTATTCTTAATTCTTAAAGTCAACAAATTTTAGGTTATGTTACCGACGTTATAAACACTTTCATTATCGAACAAAGTATCATTTTTCTTTTAAATTCAAACTTCAAATCAACGTTAATCATACATTTTTTTTTATTTAAAGACAAACTATTTACCATGAGGTAAATATGTTAATATCTGTTTATAGATAAATATAATGTGTTTAAAAGAGGTGAACCTCTCTTCACAGACTCGATAGACTCGATAGACTCGATAGATTCGATAGATTCGATAGATTCGATAGCTCGATGGATTCGATAGATCGACATGAAGCTACAATGTTCGATTATACCAGCGCTATTTCGTAGAAATAACTTTATCACACATACATCTCGCAATATTTATTATACATACAGTTATATATGAGGAACTTTCTATACATTCAATAATAAATCGGATAATCTCTATCGAATAATTTAATCAAACGTTCTCATATATTTTTATAATAATCTTCCAATTTTTCGATTCCTATTTATTTTCTAATTTATATAATCATATACTATATGAGAATGTTTGTATATATATAATTTGCATAGAGAGAGGAATGTATAAAAGTAGAGAGAACTTAATCAATTTCATATATACGATTTTCTACTAGGAGCATTTTCATAATACTATTACCGAAAATCACGAATACAAGAAACTATTTTTTCTAAATCTATTAGATTGGTTAATACGTATTACTTTACATTTAATTTCTAAACAATTTATTCTACAGCAATTATATTAAGGTGGGTCAAGGCAACGTTAACCCACTTTTACCAGCACCGATTTTCGATGCATACATGTATGTATATGTACATACGTAACACCCAACACACGCGTATATACAATTCACACAGACAATCCTTACATACACTGTTGCAAAGCATTCACAGTTATTACATAAGCTATTACAGCGATGGATAAAAAGTTGAAAGAGCAATACTTGTTATAAATACTTCGTGATAAAAAAATATAATTAAAAATTGTTTTAATTAAATTGAAATATATATATTATAAATTTGAATATAATTCTTTGTTAAATCTCACTCTCGGTCGTTAATACAGTACACGATATTTGTAGATCATATGTTACTATGTGATTGTCAATTCTTGGAAAAAATGTAAGTAAATTTATATATATCTATGTGTTTAAAAAGATATACGTTTACCGTTCACTTTCATAAGTAAGTATGTATTCTAAATTTTTTCTCTTCACGTCATACTTACTTCCTTTTTCTTTCTACCTTTCTTTCTCTTTATATATTACGCACTTTTTTATGAATCTAATTACGGTCACAAATAACATTACTCACGTTACATTCTTACCGTATATATGTGACTACCGAGTTCGTTGATTTGAAATGGAAATAGTGGGGAGAACAGATCGTCGTTGTATATGGTGAAGAGGTAAAGGAGTTCGAAAGAAAGGGAAAGTTCAGAGAGAGAGAACACCGGTTTGCTAGATCATCGTGTTCAGTCTGCGGAAAGCGAGTGGTGGTTCACTCGATACGTACATTTCGGCGACAGTTTTACAAAATCCTTTTCTTTCTTCTTCTTATTTTTTTTTTTCCAATTTTTTCTAAACATTATATTCGAATTATCGCTATTATGAACTCGGTCAGTATCGTTTGAACTTTGTACGCACTGATTGAGGCGAATACAAAAAGGTGAGTCATATACTTTATCCGTAATAATATATTTTTTATTTATAATTCTACTTTGTATTTATTTATTTTATTTTTTCAATAAAGAATCGATTGGTCAATTTTTCAATTTTTTTTCTTTTATTTTTTTAATATTGTCCGATTGAAATTAGAGTATTTTCATTTTTCAAAGACATTGCCTTGTGAACATTTTTATAAAATCATGCTTAAAAGATAGCTTATGCATGTCAATGTATTTTAATTAATTTATATATACACATATCGTATCGATAATCTATTTAGGCTATTAATTCTTTGTTCCTTTCAAATAAATTAATGAGAATATTGGAGATTTCTTTTTTTCTCTCTTACAAAACAAGTTTTATACAGTTTGTAAAACGAGTATGATAATGAGTGAAAATAAGTATAATGATTTAAATGTGAAAAGTTAATCAGTATCGATGATGTGTTTTCTAAACTCTTTGTTCGTCTCAAGAAAGCTATAAAGAATGTTTATAATATTTTGTCCTATAAAAATAAGTTTCATATCAATCGTAAAAACGAGTATAATCCGAGTAACAAAGTATTTTTACAATTGGATTTAGCATATTATTTACTTTGAGTCATTTAAAGCTACTTAAAAATTAGTACGGATTGATTAAGAATATATCTCTTCTTTTATCGCATAAAACAAACTTTATATAGTATGTAAAAACATGTATGACACAATCCAAAAGTGTAAAATATTTATAAAATTGTCTTTTAAAAGATTGTTTACAATTTCAAAATGTTAACAAGTCGAATATGCATTTTTATAGTCAATTATTTAAGACCGTTATATGTTGTTTTGATTTATTTTTCAAGGAAAAAAATTGATTTTATCGTCTAATATTTTATCTAAACAATAGTCCTATGGCAACTATTTATTATTAGCTTATTTTCTTTAATATTATCAAATATGAATGTTACATATTTTACTTTTATCGTTCAAGATATATTTGTAAATAATTTGTAATATGTTTATTGTTCTCTTTACTATTAAATTGAATAATATTAATACATTATTTTTCACATCATTAAAAAGAATTACTTTCGTTAGTTCACTGACATCGTCTTTAAACGATCTACACTCGGTTAAATAATACTATTATAGCACGGTTATGCAATCGAGAAAATTTCTCTTTCTACGATGCAATCGTGTCTGGTTAAACGTTCATGATGAGCGGTCACATGTGTTCGTATATGTGTAGTTCTACATAATATTTATGGATATAAGTGACATTTGTAAATGTATTTAGGTATTCTGAAATAACAGTATCAAATTGAATGTTTGCGATGAGTGGTAATATATACCTGCAAGTTTAATAATACATAATTTTGATATATGTTTATATATTGTATATATCCTTCGCGTACGTGTAAATTTACATATGTGTTTACATATGGAATAGCACGGTATCAAAGTAATTTTTTATTGAAACACATACTTCGTCTTCAACCTCTTACTTCCCATACTTCTATACACATGTATATACATTTTCGTATATCTGTCTTTCTTTCTTTCTTTTCCTTGTTTAATAAGACAGCTAGGACCTCAACCGGTCTCACAAGTGAGCGTGACAAGGTTTATAATCTTTTACAAGGACGTTGTGTTATTATTTTTAATCAACAAATTGTCGGCAACGTGTTATTTTTATAAAATTTCTTTCTTTTTTTTAATTTCACGTCAAGTTTTTTTCCAAAGTTGACCATGAAATTTTCTTTCCTTCAAAGTTTATCGTCGATTACTTATCCTCAGCGTTACATTGTGAGAAGTAAACGAATTATGTTTTTTAGTAATTAATAATTAACAAATTTTAACAATTTATAAGTAAATATACAAATTTATATTTATGCATATATATATATATAAAAATAATGATTTATATATTATTATCTTTCTTCCAGGATATTTTGACAATGAGTTGACTTGTCATTGTTCTCAATGTCCTCAATCCTCTTGATTGTCATGCACACCCTCTATCGAGTATCATTGGATAGAGACATCAAACGATAATAGCAAGAAGGAGGAGGGAGAAGAGAATAAAAAGCAGAAGAAGAAGATAGTGGGACCATGTTAGAGCCAATTCTTGGAATATCACCGATCTGGTGGTTGGTGTTATATGCTGCTCTGCTGTTATTATTTTCACCATTGGTGCTGTTGCTGATCGTTTTTCTACCAAATTTTCCAATATTACTTTTACGTAGAATGTGTTATATACCAATGGAATCCATATGACAATTATTTTCAGAAAATTCGATAAAACAACATATATCTAGGAATTATTTGGCTTTTTATTTAATAAGGGTAAATTCTGTAGATCTAAAGAATGACGGAAAAAAATGCTCTAGTTTCTATACGATGATTAGTTCAAACATTTGAACAAATTTATTTATCAAACATTTCAACGTATTTGTTACGAAATATGATTTAATGTTTAATTTCGTTAAAAATTATTTCCTCGAACCGCCGAGTTTAATATGATATAAAAATATTTAACTCTTGGGAAATTTGCATGGTCCAAGGAAGAAAATCAAATGGTAATTTTGTAAATCAAAGTGCGAATACGATTATACATTAGTTTTATTATTAAAAATCAATATTACGCAGTAACTATGTCTATGTAAAATTAATGAACAAAACCTTCGACTATTAGAATGCAATGATTTTTTGTTCTTATTATTCTTTCATGTTGGTATGCATGAAGGATATCTCAGTAATGGATAGGATCAAAGGTGTTTCCTGTTGTTTTTTTAAATATTTTTTACAATCAAAATATCTCCATTTTTTTTATTTGAAATGTGAATTTTTATGTAAAATGAAAAATTACCTTTAATTTATATGTAGCGTATACTGTTAAGAAAAAACTGGTATAATAATGGTAGCGAAGAGAAAAATACCAAATTCAAGGATAATCCAATTGGAATTCCATCGATCTGATCAGTAGACTCGTTATATATTTAATTTTTCAAGGAATTTCCTCATGCAACTAGTATAATAACATATTCTATTATATTATGAATATTTATATAATTAACACCCATCCAGCAAGGATTTTAATAACATAACATAACAAAGTCAAGTATTAGATGCGTTAAAAATCTTTCGCTTTATATATAAGAAAAACTAGCAACTTGGAAGAAGAGAACCAAGATAGCGGACGCTGAATTATTTATGAACGTAAATCGTTAGTTCTGTGTATATTTAATGTGGATATTATATGAGTAGGCATGTAATAAGAATGTAAAGTGAAAAACATTATGGCGTTTGGTAACTATTTAGAATATTTTTAAATTTTCCTTTCAATATTATATTTTGTTTATTCAAATGATAATTATTAAAATGATTATTGTGGAATTAATTATTGTATGTATGAATTATGGGAAGGGAAATTTGATCAAAATGGAAAATAGCAATCGCTAATTTTGTATTTTACTTTACATATTCAAATTCTATTTCATTTTGTATTTTTATATCAAATTTCATATTCATTCCTAGATAAATTATATAATAGTATTCGATTAAATCGATTCTATTAGTGTATTTCGTCCTAATAAAGTGGCATAGAAATGTGAATTTCGTTCAAGGTAGTAGCCTACTTTCGTATCTAAATATTACGATATGACCAATTAAATGATATTTTAAATACTGCGAAGATAATTTTGATGTAAATCTACGATTAATTCAAACGATTTAAAACCATGATATTGATATGAAAAATTGTATCATATAAAAAAGGTCCTTGCATGTTAGATTTGGGAAAGGAACATCAGCCAATTGTTGACGTCCTTCTACGTTTTATCAGCACTCCTTATATTATTATAGTCACACTCGAAGTTGGGACCTTATAGTACATGGCTATCGGTGAGTACTTTCGCTGCGAGTTGGTTACGTAGTGGGGGAGTTGTGACTTGAACCCTGGGACCCCATAAGCCATATATACTACGGGAGCATGCAACTCTCTTGCTACTTGCTGTCAGCTTCTCGACGATCCCCGTTCTTAACAAGAAACATTCTTCGACGTGTTGAACAATAAAGGTGAGCATGGAATTTTTTATGAATTTTTAATAATTTCATTAATAGTATTATTTCTCAAACAGGATCAGAGATGATTTATAAATGGTTTTAGACGAATACGAACGAATGAATATTTATTTATTTTACTTTACTTTATTAAATATAATTTGTTGTTTCTTCTTTTTCTTTTTTTTTAAATTGATTTTAATATTATATTTGAGACTGGGTAAATATAGCGATCGCATGAATTCCTACAGCAGATTTTATTTCGATGAAATATTCCATGCACGTTCGCCTCCTGTCGCTCAATACATTCTCACATGTATACACGCAAGATCCTTGTCTCTTTCTTGTTCTCTTTTTCTTATTCGTTTTGTCCTTTTGTTACTTTTTTTTGTTTTCTTTTATCGACATACTATTTACCTTCTCAGAAACAATATCCGAGGTGAGAGTACGTCGGCACGTGGCATGAACGTGGATAAAGAATGTAGGACGAGTATTTGTGTGTTATATATATCTATGTGACAAATGATTTTATTTCTTTTCAATCACTGATTAAAAATAATTTTTTACATATGAGAATATATTTACTATCGTATGGTGAAACTTTAATGAGTTTTTTTTAGGCAACTTAATAGGTACACATGTATACGTAAAAAGCATTTGATTTATGTAAATAATGCAATTTAGATATAATGATATTATATATAAAAAAAAGCGATTACTCGAGAAATGTAATTTCAATTAAGCAGAATACTTTTCTCCAGATGAGGATCCTGATCATATCGGTATTGATATGCATCGTGGCATCAGAACCAGGCTTGTTAAGAGTGCCAAAAGTATACAACGCTGTGATTACAAGTAATCAAAATCTTTCACCATCGAGAGCTTATCCAGTGATACAACCAGTGATTCATCGAACTGCAATCGGTTACGTGCCACCATTTTATTATGCTAACGTAGCACCTCACCTCACTGGACCGGAAGTGATACATTATCCACGTACTGAACAACCAACTGGTAATACCGAAAAACCTGAAGATGTTGATAATTCTACAGAATCAGTTACGGAAAAAGGTGGAAGTACGGAGGGATCTAACGACGAAAAACAAAGTAAAGATGATTCTAAGAAGAAAACGAGGAAAAAAGATGGAGAAGAAGAAGTGCCACTTAGCTTTTATCCAAATTATCAATCACTTTATTACGACCCTTATTTTTACACTTACAATGCTTTTAATCCCCATTTTATACCGGGAACTTATTACGTTGATTATCAACCATACGCATCTATACCACCGGTTATTCCAAAACCAGCCTCGAATGGACCTATTATGCCAAATTATAGTCGTGATGAGAATAAGGATAGAAGAAAAGAGGGAAATGAGAGAGAGAAGATACCAGATGTACAACCACCACCAGTGCCAACGTCATCTCCGAAAAGTTCACGTTGATAAAGAATCACTTTAACAGTGGTTTTCAATGCCTTTAAACAATTCTGTAACTTTATTAATTTGTAAAAAAAAATGTGAAAAAAGTTTGAGTATCATTGTATTCGAGGATACAATTCTTGAGAATTTTTCTTGAGATACTTTCGAGGCTGATAGAGACTGCAAAAAAAATATATATTGTTTATATATATATAATTCTTCTTAAAAAATTTTCTTTATTTTATAACATATCAATTTAAAAAGAAAAACAAAAAAACTAATTATAATTCTTTATTTTATGAATTTAAAATAAATACCATTGGTTTTTACGTGCAATTGTCGTCTGTCTTTTGTACAGCCCAAATTTTAATTATATACGAGAATCCTTTGTTTTCGGAATTTTTGAATTTGATTTTAACATAAGTATAACCTTCTCCACCTGATTCCTTAACAACATTTTCTTTGGTATCATTGTATGGAAGTATCGTGACACAAGTTATACAAAGAGGTCCATCAACGATAACTTCAAAGATAGCTTCGAGAATGGACGGGCCATTTATGTTTAATGCAAAGTTGTGTTGATAAACCAATGTACCATTGCATGTCCCCCATATTAAATTTCCATCTGTAGCCTAAACAATATAAAATTGTTAAAAGATGTTGATATTTTTCAGTCAAAGTTTATCAACTTACTCTGATTGGTCTGGAAGCCGGTGATTTGTTAGGTATTTCAACAATCGATTCATTTTTATTATCCAAGCAAGATACTGTCAATTGGTTTCGTGCTCGATTTGAATAAGTATCATGTAAAATTATGTTCGAACAATTAGCATTATTAGATAAAGTATAATTAATAACATCCCTTAAAGAGTTATCACTGATCCAAGATCTTTTCTTCTCGGTATTTTCTTCACCTTGTTTAATTCTATTATTTAATTTCGAAGTATAATTAGTAATATCCCTTATAGAGTTATCACTGATCCAAGATCTTTTCTTCTCGGTATTTTCTTCATCCTGTTTAATTCTATTATTTAATTTCGAAGTATAATTAGTAATATCACTTATAGAGTTATCATTGATCCGAGACTTCTTTTTTTTCAGTATCTTTTTCACCTTGATTAATTCTATTCAATTCTGTTCCGAAGAAAGAATTATTAGAAGCTACTTTGAAGATATCCAAATTCGGATCATTTGTATTCTTTAACTTCATTACATTTAATGTCTGATTGTGTGTATGAACAATTTTGGAAGTATTATTAAGGTATTTTTTTCCATATTTTGTGGTTATTTCTCTCTGACGTGCATGAAATTTATCCATAACTGCTTTTCTCTGAGCATAATAATCCGTTTTATTAATACTTCGTATGTTTCTACTCAATATTAAATCATTAGAATCATTTTCTTCGTTAGTATTTTGATTGATTTTGTTCGTCAATTTTTCATTTGAATTTGATGGTCTTTGAAAAGTTTCATTGTTCTTTGAGACAATTGAGAAATATTTCGTCCAATTATTTAAATTAATCTCATTTTCTATTTTATTCGATTTCAACTGATTTGTTTCTTCATCTTTTTTTTTATAATTACCATAATCGTTTTTCTCTCTGATAAGGAATTCCTCAATTATTTTACATATTTTTTTTCGAAAATTGGAATTATCTTCTGTAACTTTTTCACGATTATTGGATAATGTCACTTGTTTCTGAATTAATATTTCGTCTTGATCAGTTTCCAAAGTCAAAACTCCATGAGAAGCGGTCACCGAAATTAAAATTATTATCCAACAAACCAAAATGATTTTGATTTTACTTTGTGCGTTGATCATGTTTGACGGAATAGATCTAAACTTATTCGCGTTGTAAAGTTCAATGATGGAATTGTATTTCTCTCGAACGACTTTGTCCGAGTTTTATCTTTGTTGCTTGGGATCAGAGACCTCTACTAGCTTTTTTCTCTCTCTTTCACTGAATAATTTATTTTCAGAATAATAAGTCTAATAAGGCAAACAATTATCGCGTTGTGTCATGATAGAAATAACTAATGCATATGAATTAATGTGCAAGAAAAAGAAAGAGATAAACTATTTTGCTATTGTATTTTTTTCTCCAATGTCGTTTTATTATTCAATAAAATACAAGTGATAATAACAATCCGTTGATATTACGAATGACAAGAAACTCGATATTTCTCGATATAAGAAAATATTCATGAGATTCTCCAACTTTTTAATAAATTATATATAATAATTAAAGTCCATTGTGAATAAATTATTTTCATTGATATATAGAAATAAATTGTAATAAAAACGTAATTAGGGTTACACTAGATTTGAGTTTAACAATAAGTCCAAAGTAAAATAATTTTTTAGGCACAAAAATTATACTGCAATAAGAATATTAATTATAATTTATTTGATAAAAAAGAAAATTAATATGTTTTAAAAGATTTGAGATTTAAACACGAAATAAACAAATTATTTTTGTAGAAAATTATATATTTATATGTTATTTAATTGCTTCGATAGTGATCGTATCATTGTCATCGTAAATTCCATCATTACCGTCAGGTTTCTTATCTGGTTCAACCTTTGTGTCCAATTTCTCGATACCACTATCGTCGTCATTGCCAACATCAACGAATGGACGTTGAGTTGATATCGGTGGTGATCCTGATCCTGGAATGAATCCAGGACTAGGTGGACTCAATACTGGATAGATCTGTGACAATAAATTTCCTTGTTATAGAATTATTATTATTGTTAAAAATATTTTTTTTTAGATTTCATTTTTAT
Organism: Mischocyttarus mexicanus; assembly: GCA_023678845.1. Classification (NCBI taxonomy): domain Eukaryota; kingdom Metazoa; phylum Arthropoda; class Insecta; order Hymenoptera; family Vespidae; genus Mischocyttarus; species Mischocyttarus mexicanus. Next base: position 5,734 of record JACGTP010000279.1, on the reverse strand, counting down.
AAAAAGGATTACTAATTTTACCGGATTAATTGGAAATCTGAAGTCGTAGTAATAATATCCATAGGGTGGCAGATGAGTGAGTGTCGTTTGTTTTTCTGGCAAAATTGTTGGACTACCAGATGTTAAATCTGTGTGTATCTGAAAAACATATATATATGCATTTTAAAAAATATTTTGTAAATATAAATTTATCTAAAATATGAAGAATATAAAGTTTATTTAAATCATTTGATTATAATGATACACGATTGATTTATTTGATTTAAAGTAAAAATCAATTGATAAATATATAACAAATTAGTTTCTTATTATTATGAATTCGTTCAATTTAAAAATATATAATTGTTTAATAATCATTAATCTCTTACCTGAAGTAAATTGTATATGTAATAGGGTGCAAGATCATTCTGATGAACAATTTGAAAATATTCAGGATGGATCATTTGTGGATATTGATAACTGCTCGGGTATAACTTGGCAAGTGATGCAGATTGAATTTCGATGATTGAGATGGTCACAATGAGAAAGAAAAATGACCTAGACATTCCACCCTGTGTAATCGTATTATTAAATTATATTTTTTGATAAATGTGCAGATAATTATAACAATGGACTAAGCCAACAAAAATATAAGGATAGTTGGAAAATAAGTATAAGTTAAATAACATGTTCTTTTATTGAACATGTTTGTCACGTTTTATTGAGCATACATAAAAAATGAGAGAAAAGATAAAGGACAACCTTCGATTCGTATCTTATTTTATATTATTTCATTCTTTTTTTTCTTTCTTCGGATTTTCTAACATGTTAGAATGTTAATTAAATAATACGTGTAATAATAGAATAACAGAATAAAAGACAATAAAGGGGATTTTTCATTGACAATTTTTCATTGACGATTAGAATAAACACAAGTCTTTGTCTTCGCTATGAGTATATAATTTTACCTGCATTGCGTACAGAGAAGCTCACTTATTGTCAGAGAAAAACTAGCACTGCACTAACTTGAATTTCAGCCCTACTCGCGATTTATATATCCAGTTCTCGAAGAGCAACACTCCCACCACGTGAAATTTCATTCGTGAGTCTTCTTTTTTAGTTTCTACAAACCTATTGCTTCTTTTCATGGGCAATCGAGTATGTTCTTGTAAGAAGGACCAATAATAATAAGTTTTATTTCAACCATAATAATTAGCTTTATTATACTTGACATGAGAACATGATTGATTAAATTGAACAATTCTTATTTACGTGGTTCTTTTCATTATGCTTTTATAAATTAACACATTGCCAATTAAAATTAATTAAAAGCAACGATCCATTTAACCGTATTAAATTGAATATTATTTATGGATACCTTTAAAATCAAGATTATTAAATTGAAAAGATATTTAATCATTTGGTGTAAAATTAATGAATCGATAACGCTTTGCATATTATCGACTTCTTTTTTCTTAATAATTAATTTCAATTTTTTTTTATTTGACAACTATCTTTATCTTTTTTTTGGTAAATCTCCGATCGTTTTATCGTAAATACTTCAAGAAGAAAATTTTAATATTGTTTGAATGACTCGACGATTGCATCGACAGATGAGTAAAAAGAAGGCAACTTTTGTATACTTGTATAGGGTGAGTCATCAGATTGTTCATAAATAAAACCATTAAAGAAATTTTAAAAATTTATAAGAAATATATTATTTCAATTTATATGAATATTTTGTTGAACGACTTTACCATTTATCATCAAAATAACTTTTGACAATTCGATACCAACGGATTAATATGAATAAAGTGATTTGAGTCTCCCTGTATATGTATACCGATGTAAATAGAAAAAACCGTAACCGTAAACCGGTTGAAAGATCGTCGAATTCGCGCTTAGATCTCTTAGACGAGGAAGGTGTGGTCGAGAGCTATCTTTGACGTTCGAATTTGCATTTCTAATATTCAACCCGAAGCTGTAGCACCGTCACCCTCTTTGCTCAGTCCTTTGAGACGGTAAAATGATGTTTGATCGATATTTTTCAATGATCGAATACGATATTTTACGTAGGTGTGGCTTTATTTAATCAAACAAACGAATAAACAAAATATTATATATATATTTGTATGTTGATAAATTTGAAAATAGTATCTGTTAGATAGAATCTTTTTTATTTATTAATTATTTGGATAAAATAAATGAGATATTAATTGGGCAAAGATAATATTAATATTATTATTAATTTTGACCACTTCTCTCTGACGATAAATTTATTTTTGATAACAATTATTCATTATATCTTCTATATCTATATAAAAATGAAACATTCTAATGCGGGAGGCACGATTTATAAATACAAATTAATATTAATTAAATATTATTATTATTTCCATCCTTTCCATTATTTAGTTGAAAAAAAAGTTATTCGAGAATCGAAAGAGAAGAAAAAATTTGGCTGACTTCAAAGCACGCCGTCCATCTTAATCGAGATCATTGTCTTGACCTTACGTAACCTCATCGTTGCTGAAGGCAGGATGAGTAAGAAAAAATCTTGGAGTTACCAAGGAAGCATAAAATGAAGATCTAGCGAGTTAGCGAGATCGAAATTTCATATTAAATATTTATATAATCTTTTAGTCCGATTCTCGACTATCATAGAAATGCATTCCTCTGTGCGTCAGCATAAACCAAAATTGGTTCTACGTGTTAAAAGAAAAAGTAGACGAAGAGGACAAACACTTGGATTAGCAGAAATGAAATTTCGTTTAGAACGACGGAAGAAGATTCATCGCGATGACGATAGCCAGATGAAAGGGTGCTGTGCCAGGTTAAATATTTCATCATAATCTTTTCAAAGATATATTTTCTACATAGATATATACGTCATAGAACAATTTCATTTTGTGGAACAAAAATATTCATCGTAATCGTGTAAGATCGAATATTTATTTTTAATATCACTCTTTCGTGAAATTAATTAATTAATTTTATAATTTATTTTTTTCATGTTATTTTTCTACAATTATCCTATTTATATTCTTTTTATGTATACAATTTATATATTATATATTTTTTAAATTTTCATTTACCAAATAGCATTAACTCCGTTTATAAGTTTAATGTTTTTTTTTGTTTTTGTTTTTTAAAATCTCGTCGAGACCTTTTATAGATATTCGAGGTCGATTTGGTCGTAAATGATAAAACTTGATTTTGTAAATTCTATACGCCAAAGATACTGAGAGATAAAAACGAGATACGATTACATAGAATCCAGAATTTATTTTATTATATTTACATACTTAAAGCGTTTGCATGCTATTAATGCATATCGTGCATGTTCTCCATTTCTATATTTCAATGCAATTAATATCCTACTTAAGATGACGTCAATATCTCTCACGAAGATGTTATTTCAGGGTTTGCTATGTACACTTTAACATTAAGTCGATATTTCACGAGAAATAATATCTTCTTATAGTTGTAATAATTATTAAATATTAATAAAAAATAATATTAAAAATAAGACATTATTAATATATAATGCAATAGTTGTTATATAGATTGATAATTGTTTAGCAAAATAAAAATTACAATATGATAAAGCCCGTGTTGTTTTAGAAATTTGTAGTCACTTTAAGGGTTGCTAGGTTTCTGGATAACTCGGCCGAATTATGATCGAAGTGAGGAATAGTTGATATATTGTTAAAAAAAAGAGAAAGAAAAACAGAGAGAAAGAGAGAACATGTGGACCAGCTTAAACCGAAGCGCCCTTTCACATGAATCGATAGGAAAGTTCGTGAGGCGTCGACTACCCTCGTGGAACTTCGCACGCCTACTAATCAATCTGCAGTAGCTTTCGTGTTTATCAACAAGTGCCGCATACACCTGATTCTACTCTCGACAAGCTCGTTTTTTTCACCATTCTCTCTCTCTCTCTCTCTCTTTCTCTCTCATTTGATATCTCTTTGAATTTTCTTCGTTTTTTCTCTCATTCTCTTCCCCGTTTCCCCTTATCTTTATATCATTTCGATGTGTGTGTGTAAGATGATGGAGTTTTCGCATATGTGACGTCAAGTGAGTTAAACATTTCAAACTGGATATTTCGTTCTTCTTGAACCAGTTAGGACCTTGGAACAGGGCGTATTTAAACGAACGACCCGTTTTCAATTTTCTTTCCTCGTCGTCGTCGTCGTCGTCGTCGTCGTCGTCGTCGTCGTTGTCGTTGTCGTCGTCGTCGTTGTCGTCGTTGTTGCTTTCGAAGGTTAGTCTTTCATACGGATGGCCACGAAAGTGTTTACGTTTCCACGATCGTGTATGGAACTATTAATATCGAGTGTTAGTGAATTTTCATCTCTTCAGTATCCTTATGGTACAGTTTAAATAAATATTCATTCAGATAGTCTTTTTTAGATATTAGTTTTTTCCTTTTTGTGAATTTATAAATTCATTACGAAATAAATATTTAATGTGTACATCGATTTAACAGTGTCATTCGAATATTTTTTTCGGTAAGCTCCCTTTTTTTTATTATAAACAGATAATTCATAATAATAATAATATGTTTGTATTAAATTATTTGAGATTAGTCAATTAAGAATAATATTTCTTAAATATTAATTTTAAAGGATAAAGGTGATTTTGTTTCTCAATTTGTATATATGTCCACATTTGAAATTGAGTTAAGCTCGAGTGGTGGTCGAAAGAGACACGTGTTCGAGGTCGATTTCGAGGAAAGTACATTGCTATCGTGTGCGATCTCGTGTAAACTCTAATTTTCGTATGATCGTACTGTAGCGACTAACGTGATTATTTCTGGCTTTTCATGTGTATACATCTCTTCATCCAAGCAGAAGTACACATAAATCGAATGATTTTTCCTTTGACTATCTTATTTCTCTTCTTCTATTCCTTTTTTAATTTTTTATCACTTATCACTTAGGTAAGAAAATTATTAGAAAAATGTAGCATTGTAAATAATCAATCAACACTGTCATTATGTTGTTACATTCACCTGTCTTATAATAATTTAACAACTTATTTTTTGGCGAAACTTAGACGTCGTGAAAGATTATAAAAATGTGTGTGCTTTCTCGAGCTTTCCGTTCTTTCACGTGATTATCTCTTCTAAATAATATTAACAGATCATATAGAATAATAGTTGGTACTTTCGTACACATGTGTAAACAGGTTGCATGCATTCGTTTTCAATGACAAAATAATGTATTTCGGTGATTTATTCATTTCATTGCTACGAATGTTCAAGTATATTTCATATTCTTGTTTTTTTTATTAAAAATAATTTTTATTACGCTTACTTATTATGTAGATTGCATTTTTAATTGTTTTTATTATTTGATAATCAAATAGATAATATATTATATCTGTTACTCTTTACATTATATTTTTAATCATATTCATTTATTTTTACATTCTCTTTTTCTACAACTCTTTGATATTTCATTTTATACATCTCATATTTTATGGTTTCCTGATTTTCTTCAAATTGCTATTTTGAACATATGCTTTATCTCTATCTCTCTTTAAAATTTATCTCTATACGTACGTCATTGTCTTCCTTTTCAAATCGATTAGTCACGTATCTATTGAGAATTTATAATAGATGGTTCGTGTCGTATTCGAATCTCGTCGATGACGTTGATAAAATACAAAAAGAAAAAAGATATTAATTAAAAACTAATACAAAAAAAAAAAAGAAAAACAAAAATAAATAAATAAATAAATAATAACA
>JACGTP010000278.1:30441-50290 GCA_023678845.1 Mischocyttarus mexicanus | reverse complement strand
TAAAGGGTGGGAAGATGGGAACTGTTGGGTTGGGTGTTGAGGGGGGGATAGGGGAGGGATGGTTCTACAGAAAGGAAGGAAGGATATGTTCCCCCAGTGGCTTCTCCCTTCTATACTAAACGCTATCTGATGATAGTCATCGCGATTTCCCACTCATTCCTCTAACTTATTTCTTTTTATTTTATTTTCTGTTTTTGCCTTACTTCCTAGGTGGGCCAAAAGTGTTTCCTATTACACCTGATTTTTTTTCCTCGAAATCGATCATTTCTGATATTTATTTTTCTTTTTTTTTTTTTCTTTATGTCATTTTTTATGTAATTTTTGTCAGAATTGAATAGAGTCGTTAAAAGGGGTTTTTTATTTTATTTTATTTTGGTGTAGATTTTGTTTTTATCGACACTTTTTTTATTTGAATGATAATAGTTAAATGTATGTAAAAATGGGTTAGTGTAACAAAAATGTAAATCGTTGTTGAAATTATTTTAGAATACTTGATCAACCATTCAAATGAAAAAATTATTGATAGGAAAAAATCTTTAATAAAATAAAACGAAGTAATAAAAATATTTGAGAATCTAAAATATTTTTATTATTTCGTTTTATTTTATTGAAGATTGTTTCCTATTAACATTTTTCTCATTTGTATGATAATAATTAAATGTACGTAAATGTGTTAGAAAAAACAAATAACTCGTTGTTTAAATTATGTCAAAATTTTTGATCTACTATTTATATTTTATTTCTTTTTTTATTTTATTTTATAATAGATTTTTTTTATCGATATTATTTTTATATTTTTAATTTTTTTTCATTCGAATGTTTATCAAGTACGAAATGGATCAAATTTCAATTCGTATGCAAAGACTGCTTTCGACGCTTCAAAAATAATAATTTTGAACTTGAGGATAAAGAACGTTCTGGCGCACCAACAAAGTTTCAAGACGAATAATTAGCACCTTATATTGAACCTTACACCTTAACCTTGAACCTTACCTTTCCTTATATTTTCAATCTTATATTTTAAATAAAACTTTTATCTTGTGAAAAAAAACGGCGAGAACTTATTCAAGGTACTAATATCAAAATACTATTTTCATTATTATTATTATTATTATTATTATTATTATTATTATTAGAAAAATAATAATTAAAAAAAATTGGTGGAACTTTTTTGATAGATTTAGTTAAAAAGAAAATGTCACAAATAAAATATTATGGTATATAGAAAAGAAGATCATGACCGAGGCCCTTCACCCTAATCGATCCATAGAAAATCGAGGGTACACCTTGCGTCTCGAAATTGTCCTTTTTTTCTCTCTCTCTCTCTCTATCTGTCTCTCTTTCTCTTTCTTCGTTGAACAAGAAAGATGACGATGAAGATGAGGACGGCAATTCGGGCTCCATAAATTGCGATTTTGACCGAGAGATTAATATTTGATCGACGCTGGTGTTGTACCCCGTGAAATTCTTATATGGGGAAGAAGAAGAGAAGAGGCTGGTCATAGAAACAAAATAAAAAAAAGAAAAAAGATTTTCAAATAAAACAACGAACAGTTCTCTTTCTAAGCATGCGAAAAGAGAGAGGACGATCTTGATGCATCTTCGGACCAGCTGCCGGCGTCTTTTTCGAAGCTCAAATTATTATTATCTCTCTCTCTCTCTCTCTCCCTCTCTCTTTCTCTCTCTCTCTCTCTTGATGAAATTATACAGAAAAAATGTTCTCTTTTCTGTCTAGTTTCCCCGTTTTCTTTTTCCTATAATTCATTGATAGTTTCTATCCAAATTTTCCTTTACTTTTATTTTCTTTTTTTTCTCCTTTCGTTTCTTTTTTTTTTTATTATTTCACAAAAAATATATAAAACAGAAATATTATTTATCCAAGAATATGAATAACGCGAAATCAATTAGGGTTGAGACTGTTTTATCTGATAATTATTATCTGATTAATGTTAATGTTAATGGAATAAAATATAATATTCCTTTAAGTTAAATAAATATTTATTAAAAGGATTTATATTCATTGATATTTTTGTTTTTATATTTTATATAATTATTTTTTATTAGTAATTACAGGATTTATTGGTTGAGAGAATGTTATGTTTTAATATTTTATTTCATAAATTTGATTGCAAATAAATAATATTATTTATTTAATAATATTTCTTTTTTACTTTTTCTTACACAAAAAGTAATTAATGATTATTCTTTATCAAATCAGTTTATTAACGTTCCTAATTTAATTAACCAATTATAAATTAAATCTAACACACACACAGACAAATACACACACAGACAAACACACATTGACATTTTAAAACATATTAAATATCAATAAAATAATCACAAATAATTTTGATATCTCATTTTATTAAAAAAAGAAAATTAACTTGCATACAAAAATTTCAAAATAAACGATTAACGATCCACATATTAGATTAACCTAAAGTCCTATAAAAATCCTATAAAAATCCTATAAAGAAATGTTAGTGGACAAATAAACGAACGACCAAAAGAAGAGGATTATTAAAACATTGTATCAAGGATTAAAAAAGAAACACAGATTAATTAATTATTATTCTTTATTAAATCATTTTATCAAATTTCCTTAATTTTATTAGCCAATTATAAATTAAAACTAACACACACACACACATTGACATTTAAAAACATATTAAATATCAATAAAATAATTCACAAAAAATTTTAATATCTCATTTTATTAAAAAAAAAATTACTTACACATACAAGTTTCAAAATAAACGATTAACGATCCACATATTAGATTAAGCTAAAGTCCTATAAAAATCCTATAAAAAAATGTTAGTGGAAAAATAAAAGAGAGACCGAAAGAAGAGGATTATTAAAACGTTGTGTCGAGGGTTAAAAAGGAACACAGGGGTTGGAAAGTTTTTCACCTGTTCGTACATCATCGTCATCATCATCATCATCGTCGTCATCATTATAATCATCGTCATCGTTATTAGTCGTAGAGCTGACCATCGGCTTTCGTTTCGTTTTTTTTTCTTTTTTTATTTTTCGACATACAACGACGAGGAAGACAACGGGGTTGCCAGGCCACGACACGGTTTAACCTTCCTCTTTTAAAATTGTCCTGCCCGACGGTCATAAATTAATCTACCGAACGATCTGATACTTTACTCCTCGTTAGGGGTGAGTTGCCACCAACGTTCTCTTTCTTTCTTTCTATACCGTTTCTTTCTCCCTCTCTTTCTTTCTTTCTTTTTGCTGTGCTACGACGTCCTTTTTTATCTGATTAACCAAACGTAATTTCGTGTTTCCTTTTCTTGAACAGAGAAAAAAAAATTAAAAAATAGGCACTTTTTTTCATGCAAATGAATTAATGAATTTGTCAATAATGAAATGTGTACTTTAATTATTGTTTTTATATAATTGTTATATTTTTTTATTTGTTATTTATTTTGAATTTTAAACGATAGATTAATTTTAAAACACACATAAGATGATAAAACAAAGGAGCTTTGATATTCTCTCTGAAAAGGTTTAAAATACATATTCAGATAAGTAAGAAAATGTATAATTAACATGAAATTATCTTATTTGATGTAAATTATTGTAATTTTTTATTATTAATAAACTTTCGATATTGCGAGCGAGTTACTTAGCAATGTATTCAAATATTTTAACACATCTAATATTAAATATTATAAATTAAATAAATCACAAATATGTTAAAAAGTCATAAGATTCAAAATATTGTAATATAGATTAAAAGACAAAATATTTATATATTATATAATTTGTATTTTATATTTATTTAAATTATATTAAGGGGCACATCTGGTGCGACCGCTTAAACAAAAGGTGATTTTTGAGAATTTTTTTAAAGAAAATTACTGTATGAAATGTTTTTAAATTTAGAGGATATATTTATACATAAATAATGAATATACAGTTAAATTTTTAAATGAAAAAATTTAATTTTCAGCGAGTTATTCGCCATCTCTTAAGTCACTTAAAAAAAATGCTCCTCCACTGCTGCAGTAATAGCGACCTTCGCAGTGCTTGAAATCAAGAAAACCAAAATGTTTATTAACACTATTCCTACCGGGACCGGTCAATTGACCGTTTTCAAATTTTCAATTGAAATTTCGTACATTTAACGTAAGCGAATCGCCTTTAAACTTTATGACTTTTCCTAAAATGTATTTATGATACAATTTTCAATATTCACTTATTTTTTTATTGTTTATTTTCTGAGAAAAATTTGTAGTTGGCCTTAACTACCACGACCGGTCATTTGACCGGTGGTACGATTTATACACTTTTTTAATAGTTTTTCTCTAATACTCAATGTCAAAACTATAAATTCGTTACAAACGAAAGGTAATGTAGTTGTGGCATGATTTTATCCTATAAGTGCCTTCCAGAAAATGGTTTACGGCACTTCCAAGTGTTTTCAGTTCTCGTTCGACTATCGGTTTATTTGCTTGATTGATCTGATACGGTCCACTTCCTCAAATTTTCTCACGCAATCTTATCTACTATGACGGAGAACAAAGTATGCTCCAAAGTTATATGCATTTTTTGCAATTTTGTATGCATGCGGCGCATATGAGGCTAAGAATATAGATATAGCACTTCTATGGAATAAAAAGTGGGGCCCGCCTTTTTTCTCAAATACTATGAGTAGACATGACTTTACGGAGATTATGAAATTTATTCGATTCGACGACAGAAATCAGCGAAGCCAACGCTTACTAACCGATAAATTCGCTATGATTTCGGAAGTTTGGTAAAAGTTTATTGACAACAACCAAAATTGTTATAAACCAGGGCCATATATTACTATTGACGAACAATTGTTTCCAACGAAAGCAAGGTGTAGATTTACTCAATACATGCCCAATAAACCGGACAAATTTGGTATAAAATTCTGGTTAGCATCTGATGTACGTAGCAAATATATAATAAACAGCTTTTCATATTTGGGAAAAAATGAAAGTAGAGAACCCTCAGTTCCTCTTGGAGAGTTTGTCATTATGAAATTAGCAAAACCGTATGTAGGATCTGGAAGAAATATAACCACGGATAACTTTTTTACAAGCCTACCTTTAGCAACAAAACTTTTAGCAAAAAAAACTACGATTGTTGGGACAATTAGAGCAAATAGAAAAGAACTACCAAGACTGGCAAAACTGAAAAACGACGACATGGCACTTTTCTCAACCCAACTCTATCGCTCAAATAATTGTATGTTGACAGTTTACAAAGCCAAACCAAGAAAGAAAGTTCTAATTCTCAGTTCAATGCATAATTCCGTACAAATTAAAGAAAATGACACCCAAACACCGGAGACAATTCAGTTGTATAATAGCACCAAATTTGGCGTAGATGTGACTGACCAAATGGCCAGAAATTATTCGGTAAACTCTAAATCACGGAGATGGCCTTTGCAAGTATTTTTTAATATCTTGGATTTAGCCGGGATAAATGCATGGGTGTTATATAAAGAAACTACGGGAGGAGAAATTACAAGACAGGAATTTCTATTCCAATTGGCAGAAGAACTTGCCATCGAATATTAACAAGAGATAGGCAAAGAAAATCAACCAATACCCATCGCAAGTACAAGTACAGGTTCCCGTGAACGGAAAACATGTCAGATAAGGTATTGTAAAGATAATAAGGCGAATAAAATCTGTATAAAATGTAAAAAGTACGTATGCGGAAAATGTACAATTGAGAAGCCTATTTGTAAAAAGTGCGACGAAAAAGAATAAAATGTAGTTTATGTACTCTTGAATAAAAGAAAATATATTTTTATACTAGTAAGCTGGCTATTGGTCTGCATTCAATATTGAAAAATATAAGTTGTGAAAGACCGGTCATTTGACCGGCCGCGGTAGGAATAGGTATACGTGAAGTGTCGGTAGGAATAGTGTTAAACTAGAAGGTATTACCCGTATGTAAATTGTTTTTTGAAAGAAAACAATTGAAATTTAACAAAATATATATTTATAATAAAAAAAGTACATTATTTATGTAATAAATATTCTTAATTAACAAAATATCACCACAACTAGTACAAAATTCTACCAGAAAGTTTAAACAAAACTTTGACTAACTAAATAAAAAATATTCAAAAATTAAAAGTCAAAATACAAAAAAAAAGTAAATATCAAAAATAATAATAATTATTAAACAAAAATTATCAAATAATATTCATTATCACATTATCAAATAAATAATTATTTAAAAATATATAATGAAAAAAAAAAATATAAATAAAAAATCATGTACGAAGTAGAAAAAAATTGAAGAAAAATTATTTCAACACCCGAACCCGATGATGATACTATTCCACAATGACATAAATCAGGTATCTCATAAAACAAGAATCAACGAACCGAAACGAGTGGTATTAGTTGGAACAAAATAAAAGATCGAAAAGAGAGGGGTTGTGAAGTGAGACCGTAACAAAGAAACAGAGATACAAATAAAGAAAGAAAGTCGTACCATAACGAGAAAGAGAAACGCAGAGAGAAAGAAGGGAGAGGAGAGAGGGAGAGTAGAGGGGGTAGAAGAAGGGGGGTAGGGAAGGAAAGAAAAACGTTGGACACAACATTTGGACAAACCGCAAAGAAGAGGAGACCAGTTAGGGGCCGATGATCCGTGAATGTGCACAACCTGTCTTCCTACAACACCAAAGAGAAGTTAACCATGATAGTTAGAAAGAGATGAAAATGATTCTTGTATACAACACCAGGGTGTCGAAAACCATAAGGGATTTAATTCTAGTAGTATGCTACTTCGAGAACTGGATACGATTAGTCCATGGGGGGTCGTTAGGTTCCTGACTGGTATAAAACTGTAGATTGTGGTTAACCCTCCGTGTTTATTTGTCATTCGACACTCGATTTATTATCACTGATGTGTATACTTTTCTTCAATGTACATAAGAATTAACTCGATCATCAGTCTAGATTAATTCGTAAATAATTTAGCGAATATAAGGAGCTCTACCAGTGTGAACGCTCCAAATGTAGATAATTTTTCGGGAATTTGTTTAAAGAAAAATATCCCATCAAATGTTTCGAAAATTTGAGGATATATTTGCCTATAATTGAACTACGTTATATAATTTTTTTGTTAAAAAATATTAAAATACGAGTGCCTTTTTTGCTTCCTTTAGAGACGCCGAAAATAAAAAGTTTCTTTAGTGCTGCGATGATTTCGGTTGTTTGAGTTGCTGATATCAAAAAAACAAAAAACGATATTAAACTAGAAGGTATTTTTCATACAATAATCTATATTAAATGTATCAAAGCATGTTTCTTTTCATTTTTTTTTTATTCCGATCGAGTCAAATGAGAACCTCGAATGGTACCCCCAAAATTAAAATTTTAAAACTATTAATATAATTTTTATATTAAATTTGTTTATTTGAAATAATAGCACAATGCAAAAGTTCAGAATTAAGCAACTCGTTACAATGGTGGATCAAGCAAAATGTAGGGTGGATCATGTTACAAAAATCTAAATTTGAAAAAAAACATTAATTGAGCATATTGAAGAACAACGTTTGAATAATATTTTACTCAATCAATTATATTTTTTAACTATAACAAAAAATACAAACACATAGGAATTTTTTTACAATAACTTTCTTAAATTATTGTAAAAATTTGCCTTAAAAAAACAATTCAATTGTTATATTTTCGTTTAAATAATCAAATGCATTTCTATAAGATGTTAAAAAAAAGTTAATATAATAAATATAAATAAATATAAATAAACGTTAAATATAAATCAAAATGGTCTACTTTTGTGTTAATTAAATTCGTATTTTAGGTTAATTTTACTTTTAGGTTATAATTACGATTATAAGAATATTATTTTGAAATTATTTTAGAAATTTGTATTAAAAATAAATAATATTTTCACTTAAAAAAAAAGAAAAAAGAAAAATATTACATCGTTTTAAAATTTTAAAGAAATATGTACAATAAATGAATAAACAAATAAATACCCAGTTAACGTTTTGTGTTAACTGGGTAAATAATCGACATTCGATATAAATAATTAATAAAAAAATATTAAACCTAAACTTAATTCACAATAAACAACATTTATCTACGAATCAACCTAATAAATAGACAATTAAAAGAAGGAACCAAAAATAGTTATAATCACCCTAAAAAAAAAAGAAAAAAAACAGAGATAGAGAGAGAGAAAGAGAGAGAGAGAGAGAAGAAAAGAAAGAAAGAAAGAAAGAAAGAAAGAGGAAAAAAAAAATGTAGAACATTCTGACTCCCTCGCATTTATCCTTTGAAATAATCATCACCGTTTATATACCTGAAAAATGATTATTCTTTCAGATCACCGGGTAAAAGGATGAAACCAACCGAACATCTACCTAGCCAACTATCTTCTCATTGAGTACGAGATAAAAAAAACATCAAAAAGAAACATAATTGATCCTTGGTTCAACAGCTTCCGTCGCGCACACTTTTACGTGCATACCACAGAGAAAAAAAGAAGAAAAAACCAACGAAAGAAACTAAACCAAATCAAACCCAAAATAAAATCCTCGCGAGCTTCGTGACGGAAGAGAGAGAAAAAACAAGAAGAAAAAAAAGAATACACACTAGGAAGAGAATGATTCCAAAATAATAATAATAAAAAAAAAAAAAAAAAAAAAGAAGAATAGTATTCTTAACCGCGTGAAACACCTTTTTGAACCGTGAAAGATGTCTGCTTTTGCCATAAGAAAACAAGGGACTCTAATTGTAGAGTATATAATTGTCCAAAATGAAGAAGGTATATACATACACACACACACATATAAATACATATATAAGGGATTATATACACATCCCCTTACGCAAGAGTTCGCAAAAGATATACGCGTCTTTTGAAAAAAGTTGGAAGAAAAAAGGTTTTTCAAGACAAAAAATTAAAACGAACAGAAAGCAAGAAAGAAACAAAATAAAAAAAATATGATCCGTACTTTTGATCTTCGTGGAAGCCGAAATAACACGACAGAGAGAGAAATATAGAATGAAAAAAAAACAAGAACAAAATTAAAGAAAGAAGAGTTATAAGTCGCGTGTCCGAAACTCGGTCGCGATTACATCTTCGGCTCCCCCCCCCCCCCAACCCTCGAGCCCCAAAATATTCCGTGGATCATTGGTTTTTGCATTTCAAGAAATTTGACCGCGTGTCTCGGCAAAAGCGGACGGAATGGAATGAGGGATGGGTGGTAAGGGAAGGGGTTAGGGAGGGGGGTATGGGTAAGGGGAAGAGGAAGGGCTTGTATATGGGGTCCATTAGAAATTTTCGGAATGAAAGGTGAACCTACTACACGTACGGTGAGAGATAATTTGTAGGAATCACGAAATGCGCGAACGAATTTTTTCTAATAAAGAAAAGAAAAGAAACGAAAAAAAAGAAAGGAAAAGAAAGAAAGTATAAACTGGATGAATGTTATGTAAGTTTTCTTGACAATTAATCTATGTAATCCTCTCCCAAACCCCTGGTTATTATGAAATAGGTGGTCCGATTCGTACGCTGTTATTACGATTTTTCAACCAAATTGTTAGAAGAAATAAGAAAAATTACAATTGGAAGAAACGGGGAAGGGGGGTTGGTTTGGAAAGGTGGAGAGAATTATTTTGGGTTTTATTTTAGTAAGAACAATCAACGTTATTTTCGTTGTCAGTAAAATATTGAAATTTGAATTGTCTTTTTTTTTCATTCATTTGTTTGAATATTAATTTTCCAATCAGATATTAAGCTGTTTCATTATGTAATGATTTAATAATTAAAAATCTGATTTTATTTTATAATTAACGTAATTCAGTAATAAAATGTTAATTGAATTTTTTCCATTTATTTTAATATTAATCACAAATATTAAACTGTTACCATTACATGATTATTAAATAATTTAAAATAACGTATAAGTACATCAAACCACTTTAATAACCGTCTTATGTTATTTTTATTTAATATAAAAAAAAAGAGAAAAGGAATACGAGAGGTAGAAAAAGAAAAATATTTCAAGCTAGTTAGTTTTGATAATAAAAAAGAAAAAGAAAAACAACAAAGTAAATTCGCGTGAGACGAAATGAAAAGTTTTTTTGAACATGAAACGTAGTACGAAACAGGTACGAAATAAAAGTAGCATAATCGTGTCACGCAGTAGCAACGAGTTAAAGTAACATTAAAAACAACAACTCGAAAATTATTAAGTTTAATATAAAAGATTTGAAAAAATAATAATAATAATCATCATTGAAAATGATTAGACGATAAACAAATATCGTGAAATGGGTCATAATCGAAGATAAAATAGAGTGAAAGAGAGAGAGAAAAGATGAAATGATAAAAGGGTTTGAGAGAGAAGGAAAGAGAGAAAACGGGAGGAGCATGTTAAAGTGCAGCCTTTGCACACCCCCACCCTTCAATTTTACCCCCTCTTTTAAACTTTCAGATAGTATACTTAAAAAAGGATGACAACATTTCTGGATGTATTTTGTTCTAATATTTTAATCGTTCTTACAAGAGACAGAGATTTAAGAAATCAATTTATAAGTTTT
This sequence comes from Mischocyttarus mexicanus, assembly GCA_023678845.1. Classification (NCBI taxonomy): domain Eukaryota; kingdom Metazoa; phylum Arthropoda; class Insecta; order Hymenoptera; family Vespidae; genus Mischocyttarus; species Mischocyttarus mexicanus. Next base: position 39,707 of record JACGTP010000278.1, on the reverse strand, counting down.
AATTTAAAATAAAAGATATACTTTTGAATGTGTTTTATTTTAATATTCTACTCATTCTAACATTAAGAGGATTTAAGAAATCAATTTAGGGGTATTATTTAAAAACAAAAGATGCGTTTTTCAATGTACTTTATTCTAATATTCTAATATTCTAATCACTCTAACAAGAAGAGGATTTAAAAACAGAATTTATGTTTTACTTAAAATTGAAAAATACTCTTGCAAATGTGTTTTATTTTAATATTTTAATCATTCTAACAATAAGGATTTAAAAATATGAATTTACATTGTACGTTTTACTTAAAAATGAAAAATATATATTTGAATATATTTTATTCCAATATTCTCTAATCATTTTAAAAAATAATTTAAGAAATTATTTTCATTCCAATATCAAGAATATTTCTTAAATAATTTCTTTTAAATACAATACAAATCATCTTTCTGAGTTTAAAGAGCAAAGAAATATATTACTGTTCTCAATGATGTTTTGTAGAAAAGGGATACTAGATTATGAAAAATTTTCTAACAAAATATTATTATTATGTAAAAGAATAAATGTATAAGTTGTAATTTAACAAAATCCATTTACCAAACGAACAAATTATAAATTAAAAATAAATATCTATCTATATCTGCAAATATCATCTTTATCAAAAATGACTTATAATATCTAATAGATTAATGTTATCTACTGAACAATACAACTATCTTTTTTCTTCTAATAAATCTAAAATTCAAAATAAAGAGACAGATAACAATTTTCACAATAATTTACAAAATTATATTGGATAAAATTCTAATCAAAATATTGTAACAGAATTTAGTGTACATACGATATAACGAATAAATCAAAATGATATATTAACGTAATCGTAGGAGGGGGTTAGAAGAAAATTAGGAAAATTTGTTAATATTAGCAAAGATATTCTGTAACAAAACATTATAATAATGTATGAAAACTATAATATATATACAAGTTATAACATTACCAAGTGTGTGTGTGTGTGTGTGTTTGTCCATTTACTGAACCAAAAAGCTATAAATTAAATAGAAAATAAATATTTATCTACATCTACAGATCATTTTCCTAAAAAAAAAAGCTCATTTATATCTAAACCTTTCTCTCTCTTTAATAAATTTAAAATTTAAAATTATAAAACACAAAAAAAAATTCACCTCGTAATAAAATAAACAAAATACAAATCAAAATAATATACGCAAACCAAATCAAATTGAGAAGGCAAAGGGGAAAGAGGAGGATGTGAAGGAGGGGGTAAAGGACAATTCATAGGGACAAAAGGGAAAGATAGTTTACCAGATATACGTATGGAGAATGATAAGGGGGGGTGGGTGGGGGGTATTGGGGTAGAGGTAGGGGGATGGTTCGGAAATCGAAAGCAAAGTCCGTAAAACCCCCGTTTTGCGACTGGGCGAGGCTTCGGTTCAGACACGGCGTGTCCTCGGCGTGGTCCACATCGTCTCCTACTCGTGTGCCCTTGTCGGGTCCCCCCACCCCACCCCACCCTTAACCCCCCTCTCTCTCTCTCTCTGCCTGTCTGTCTGTCTGTCTCTCTCTCTCTCTCACACTCCTTAGAACGGGGTCTCTCAGATAATCAAGCTCGCGAAGAGTAGTCCCCATCGTTGGTCTCTCCTCCTGTCCTCTGTTCGAGCGCGCACGGCGCGTTTCGACGTCCAACCGCAGTCGCCCTCGTAGTTTGCCACCGACACTTGCCGACACTCTTCTTTCTCCTCGTGTCGTAGTCGTCGTCGTCGTCGTCGTCGTTGTCTTCGTCGTCGTTGTTATTATTGGTTCTCATTACTACGATAATTTTATTAATTAAATAGGTGCGATTATATAATATCGGATTATTCGAAAACAAAAACCTTCCTCGTCGACTGTAACCACCACCATCACCCCCCTCAACCACCCTTTTTGGGGATTTTTATTATTTAACTATTAATTATTTTAATTAATTTTTTCGTTTTATTTTTCCTCATTCAAATTGAATTTTTATTTAATTATTATATTTCTTATTTTTCAAATTGTCATTTTGTCTAGAATAATTCTTCTAATAATAATAATGTAATTTATTTTATTATTAATTTGATCGTGACAAATACGTTCAGCTTCGATTTTAATTTTTTTCTTTTCTTTGTGAACGAAGTTGGGGAGAAACAGGGTGGTTCGTTTCTTTTTTATTTATTTATTTATTTATTTATTTATTTATTGAAGGAATTTTTGAAAAAAACAAGGAAGGATGAAAGAATTAAGTGCGTTGTTTTTATCGTCTTTAGTTTTACTTTACGTGACTTAACGATCGAGTTTATTCATTCACGAACAAAAAGTGGATATAGTATTTGATTTGATTAAAAAAATTTTTTTTTTTCTTCGTGGTTGAATATTATAAATATATTTTGTTTTGTTTGGTATTAACAATCACGTGTACGCGGATGATTCGGACACATATATTTAATTTTTCTTCTCTTCCTGTCAATGAGAGAAAATTGTTTCACGTGAACTGCTACTACTTGTCATGTTTACGTCAAGAGGAAAACAGTAGCCAATGAGAGAAGAAGAGGTTTATATGTCTCTTTCTTGCTCACTCACACACGTATCATCGTTTCCTGGAACACCTGAAGGATCAATCACCCTAACTTTGGATGATATTGTTATTTGTTTATTGGACAGTGAAGATTCAACCAAGGTAGAGGAAACCTGGGATTATTAAAATCAACAGGTACGTACGTGTATGTTTTCTCTCACTCTCTCTCTCTCTCTCTCTCCTTTTCTTTCTCATTCATTAATTTCTTTTTTCCTTTCTTTATTTTCTTGACATTTATCCGATTGGGATGAGAAGGAATATAAAAAAAAAAATAAAAACGAGGAATGGTTCTACCATGACGGACGTTTCCGCGTGTAATTGTCGGCCGGCATCGAGTGGACAAATAAATTATCCTCGTTCGCGAGTTTCTTGCCAATTAAACTGATCCCCATCATACCCCCATAAGCTATCCCCCATCATCAGCCACCCGCCGGTTACCCCTTCTTTATTTTCTTTTTTTTTCTTTTTTTACTTGTTACACACGTATCAAGTTGATACACGTAACTCAACTTCGTATATAATTGTGTATTTGTATTTAGTGATTTGAAAAAATTTTGAATTATTTGTTGACGATGATTTACAATTGTCTTATATTGTTTCTTACTGAAATAATTTTATTCTATATTATTTTTATTTTTATTTAATTTTTCTTTCTTTCTTTATTTGTTACACACGTATCGAGTTGATACACGTAACTCAACTTTTCTTATGAAGACGATTGTATTTATATTTAACGATTTTTTAAAAAATCTTCAATTGTTAATGATGATTTAAGATTGTCTTATATTGTTTCTTATTGAAATAATTTTATTTTATATTATTTTTATTTTTATATAATTTTTTTTTCTATCTTTATTTGTTACACACATATCGAGTTGATACGCATAACTTAACTTCACTTATGAAGATGATTGTATTTGTATTCAGTGATTTAAAACAATTCGGAAGTATTATTGATGATCTATAATCAAATTGTTTTATATTGTTTCTCATTGATATAATTTTATTCTTCAGTATAAACTTTATATCATATATAATTTCTTTATAAGTAGAAATAATACATTTTCCCACCAAAAAATTGAACTAAACGTTTAAAAGGTTTGTTTCGAATAATTTGTAGTTTGGTATCACTTTTTAATTTTTTTTCTTCTTCTTGTAAAGTAGTAACGATTAATAGATAAATTAGGTTTTTTTTTATATTCTTTGTGTAATACCGATCGATCAATTTTTTGTATGAAAATAATCGAATTCTAGTTGAATAGCAGACGTTTGAGAATCAGAATGGACCAATCTAGTTAATTGTGATTTAGAGAATAACGTTTGAGAAAAGTGTTGAAATTTTTATTAATTTTCTTTAAATATAGTTTTTAAAGTGGATTTTTGTACATTGCTGTTTTTGTAGGTTCAATAAGAAACTGATTTTAAAAATGTATTAATTTTACTACCATATTCTGACTGTTTTGAGAAAAGAATGTGGAATAATTCATTCTGATCTTAAACGATTCTAAAAAGCAAATTGGATTAACAAATTTTTGTTAATTTTCTTGAAGAAAAATTTTTTATTCTTACATTTCTGCTTTTGTTGATTCAATTTGTAGATTCAATAGTATTAATTTTATTACCAAATAGTAATTATTTTGAGAAAAAATGAGAAAATAAGAAAATAAGAAATTGTAGGACTCTGATTCTCTAGGATGTGTAAAACAAACATACAAACAAAAACAAAAAGTAGGATAATCGTAATTATAAAAAGTGTTACAAGTTTTTTTTATACAACAACAAAATAAAAAGGATAGTTCGTAGTAACAAAATAATGCTTTTAAAAACAATTTATAAAGTGAATCTTTAAACTTCTGCTTTTGTAGGTTCAATAAGAGATAGATTTTTCAATTACATTAATTAATTAATTATTTTGAGCAAAAACGAAGGTATGAGAAATTGAGAAAATTTGTGATAGTTCACTCTAATCATCAGAGATGTGTTCTGTTTTTGTGGATTCGATAAGAGAAACAAATTAAAAAAAATACATTAATCAATTATTTTAGAAATAAATGATAAAATAAAATATTTAATTGTCCAAACTGATCCTCAGAGATGTGTACAAAGAATACAACGTCACAAATGAAGGATAGTTCGTAATTAAAAAATATTTTAAAGGAACAATTTTTCAAGTAGATCTTTAAAGTTCTGCTTTTGTGGGTTCATCCGGAAACAGACGTATAATATATATTAATTAATTATTTTAAGAGCAAATAAGAAAATGAGAAAAATATCTAACAAACCAAACTGACCCTCAGAGATGTGTACAAAGAATACAACACTAACAAAATAAGAATAATAATTTATAGTTAGAATAATATTTTTAAAATGTATCTCCTTTTTAAATTTCTGCTTCTATGAGGTCTACCAGAAAAAAAACATATGTTTAAAAATACATTAATTAATTATTTTGAGTAAAACTGAGAAAATACAAAAAATATCCGATAATCCACATAGATCCTCGAAGATGTGTAACAACTATACTACTATCGACAAAAGAATGATAGTAAAAGTTAGCTTAGAAAAATGTTCAAAGTTTCTCTTATAAGGTGAGAGACAAAGTCTTGGCGACGGCGAGGAAAGAAAAGCACGGCACGCCATCGCTTCATTTAAAATGCAAATTCGTTTGGCTTGGCGTGAACCAAGGCGGCCCGAATTATTCTAATTACCCCTCTATCCTCTCCCCCTCCTCCTCCTCCTCCTCCTTCTTCCTTTCTCCTCCTGCACACCCACTCTCCCCCTACTCACCCCATACGTATATAACGTACTTTTATTATTTCCAAGCATGGACAATATATGTATAATATTATACAAGAGTAAAAGAAAGAAAAAAAAAGTAAAAAGGAAAATAAAAAAAAAAAAAAGACGTGAACTATCGATCGTATAAATATCATTTGTGTGATCATTAGTTTTCCAAATGATTAAAATTGAACGCTTCTATAATGTCATGGTCTTGACCTTTTTTTTTCGTTACGCCATTACTCGGTATTATTTGTTCAGTTGTTTTTTTTATTCCTTTCCTTTCCCACAACTATCATTAACATCGTGACATTGTCTAATACTATTCTATTCTTTTCCTCCTTTCGTAGTTATTTTTTTCAATACTATCAATTCTAATCATTTAAGGTCATCGATCGATAATTATTCGACGATATATTGTTTCCAAACTAAATCGAAAGATACGATCGAATTTTCCCCACCTTTAACCCTTAACCCTTCCCATCCTCATTTCATTCAACGCGAAACGTAGAAATTAAATTATTACCTTTTTTTTTTTTTAGACACGAGGCAAAAATATTTTTTTCGATCTTTGGTCCTTCTCTACGATTTGTGAATTGGTTTGATCGCGAGTTTAATACGACCGAATGATTTTGTTTTTTTTCTTTCAAAGTAACTCGAATGAAAAAAAAAATAAAAAGGAGAAGTAATAAAAATATAAAAGAAGTTTGGTTAAAAAAGAAAATAACTCGTGGATGATGATGCGCGGCTATGGTAACGTGGCATGAGTTTACGCATAAGCGTGTGCAAAGTGTAAGTTGGAAGGAGGAATAGATTATCGTGGTTAACGTGTTCCACGATCCAACAACCGAGATGTCGTGCTCATGTAGACCTAATATATTCAGATTTTTATGGCTGGTGGCGTATCGGAGATACGGGAGTCCACCCCCGCCTCCCCCTCTCCTCCTCCTGCACCCCATCTACCTCCTCCTCATCGTGAACCTAACATTCGCCATCTTTCTCTTTCTCTTTCACTATTTCTCTTATTTTTCCGTCAAACCTTCCTCTCTTGGCGTAAGCACTTAAAGGCACACACAGGGTAACCTAATGAATAAACAAAAACTAGATTTAGCTTAAGGCTTACACACGTAAAAGCGTGACCTTAGCGACGATTTACTCGTAACTTCCCAATAAGGTTCTCAACTTATAAATATGTGAAAAATATCAATCTCCCCCCATCAGTCTTATAAGTTAATTTTATTTATTTATTTATTTATTGAATGATATTAATATTTGATTGATTTACATTATTTATATTGTAAAAATAATATTCTCATTTTTAATATTTATCATTGAAAATTATTGATAAATTTTATATCAATAATTATAATGGATTTTATTAGAAAAAAATATAAATTGTTTAAAAATTATATTAAAATGTAAAAAATTAATTTAAGGAATTAAGTTAATAATTTAAATTTATTTTGTCTATAGAAAATATTTCTCGTTGAATCTTTAATAATAAATTAATTATTAAATAGCTTTTGAAATATAATATGTAATAATATATATATATGTTATATAATATATTTTTATTTTTTTAATTTATCAAAAACAATTTTAATTAAATTTAAAACATCAAATGAAATTTTTCGAATATTATTTAAAAATATAAAATAAATTTTTTTATTTATTATTTAAAAATATAAAATATTTTTTATAAATATAATAAATATATAATAACATAATAATATAATATATATAAATATATTTTTTATAAGAAGAAAAATAGAAAGACATTGCTTATGCGGACATTGAAATCACCGAAAAATATGAGAAAATTAGATTCCGATGCTTGGATAATATTATTACTGTGTGTTTTCCGTTTATAAAGTAATATAAAATATTGTGAGAAAGAAGAATAACGTCGGTTAAGGATGATAGGATTACAAACACGTGTTTGTAAGAGTAACATCGACAAAACAAATGGCATCCGAGAAATCTCATACTCGCCGATAGTTACTCCTGTTGCTTCTGTTTTCCCGTTCCCTTTTCAGTTCCTGTTCTGTTTCACCTTTTCTCAACTTCTCCACGTTCTTCCTTTACGATCAACCATAATTGCTCAATCCTCATTATCGAGATATTTTCTTGACAATACAATGGACGTTTATTTATCTCTATGTGTGCTTTATGTTATAATATTTATTATTTCATTTATCGATTTAACAAATGATTTTTATTCAACTTGTAATAATAAATAAAAAGAAATAATTCATAAGTTATAATATATTATCGTCAATGTCAAGAAACGCGAGACACCGATTACGTTTGTTCTTGCATTTGTTTTTTTTATGAATATAACTAAGGGTTTGCGTTTCAATGCAATTAAAAATATACGTACAGAATACTAATGAGTAATATTGCTTAATTGTATCTATAGGAGTTAAATTTATCGTTCCTGTTGAAATATTGACAATTATTAAGCGATTAATATGCGTTTTCTTACCAAGAATGGACTTAGGCAAGTTTCAAAATTAATAACCAGATTCCTTATAAAATTTGAAGTAGCCCAAGTCCATTCAGCATAATTTAAGATGTTTCAAATTGAAAAAAACAATACTCAATTTATTTTACATATCTTTACAACACTTTAAAAACATAATTTATGCGATTCAAAAGATTTTTTAACTAAATAACGTACACAAAATTACAAACATAAATTACAACGTACAAACATAAATTACAAAACAATTTACTACTCATCTACATTTTGTGTGTGTGAAGGGAATTTGAAGAAATCATGATGTTCCGATGGTATATATCGTAATAGGTCAATTATGTCCTTGAATTTTGCTGTTGTAATTTGTCTGATATTTTTATACAGTGGTGTCAATACAATATTTTCGAACTTTCTTGGTCTACCTCGACGTGGTAATAAATTCAGGATTTTAAAATTTTTATTCTCATTCATTAATGTCTTATAGAAAATTTAGTATGGTTCATTTCTGACAAACATATATTTAACCAGTCATCACATATTTTTAACCAGTTTTATTGATTCTTCGCTAAGATTCTTTTCCCTTTTAAAAAATTCGTCTTCTAATAATTTTTTCGATACAAAATCTTCTTGTCTCATTTCATTTACAATAAAGTTATTATCTTTTCGACACTTTTTGATAATATTGTAATAATATTGGGGAACAAACGGTAAATTAGTCTCTTTTAATGACATTTCTACTACGTCAAAATCTCTATTATTTAGTAAAAACGAATTTCTCCTGATATTAACAATTTCTGATCTATAATTTCAACATAATTTTCAACAGTTTAGACAATTTTTAGCCACGTTAAAGCTACTTTATTGTTTCTATTTTACCTTGCACTTATGCAATTTTCCAAAAACTGACATGAGAATAACTTATTAAATACTATTTGCATGTCGTATCCAACAAAGCATTGTCGCTGTAAACTAATAAATATATTGGGTTGGTGGAAAAAAAATGTCGGATTTTTAGTCACTATTTAATGGTAAGATCCGACATGTTTTTTCCACCAATCCAATAATAATATATTAGCTAAAGTAAAAGGTAATCCATCATTTTTAGCTTGAAATAAACGTAAAAACATAGAAGATCTCTTTTAACTACAGCTAATAAGTTTTGAAAAATATAAAAAATACAACAAATACAAGAAAATATAAAACACATGCGAGAAAAAAGAATAAAGAGAAAAAACCATACGAAAACGATCTAATATATAATTACACAACTCACAACGAATATAAATATTAATATTATTAAAAAAAATATATTCATTGACACGTTAAAACAACACGAAACAAACATACAATAATAATCACCCCTATAATATCAATCCCCCTTCAGAAAAAAAGAACAACAATTA
>JACGTP010000278.1:0-21826 GCA_023678845.1 Mischocyttarus mexicanus | reverse complement strand
GTTGCCAATAAAACCAATAAAACCATTATTTTCATAACATATTTTTACCTCAATTAATATTATGAATATTACTTAATATTATTATTATTATTATTATGTTTGTGTTTCTCGGTGTTGGCCCGGTTCTGCTCTATTCCTTCGGGTCTTTTTCCTTAGACCAAGTATAAGTGGGTTACTTTATTTATATTGGTGTGTCAAGAAATTTCCTCACTATCTCGCATTTTTCAATTATTGCAGCTTTTTGTATTGTTTCTTGTATTTTTGGGTTTATTTCTATTGTTTGTATGTTTGGTTGTAGTCTCTTGGGTGTTATTTCTATTGCTGATATTACTATTGGGACTATTTTAATTTTTTACTGTTTTCATATTTATTTAATTTGTATTGGTAATTTTCTTCTCTTCTCTTATCTTTATGTTTGTGTCGCTTAGGATGGATATGTCTACTATGAGGTATGTGATTTTTGCTTCTTTGTCTGTATATGTGATATCTGGCCTGTTGTGTACTATTGTTCTGTCCTTGTGTGTAGTGTTGTGTCCCAGTATATTTTTCCTGTTTGGTTTTCGAATATTGTTTCCGGTTAGTATTTGAAATATGGAATTGCTTATGTTACTAGCTTATGTTTTAATGCTACTTCTTGGTGTATTATTTTCGCTATTGTATTGTGTTTGTGTGTGTGTAGTCGGTGGCTGCCAACATTTTGCATCCCCTTGTGATGCGGTCTATTTTTTTCTGTCTGTATCTGACATTCTGTGCATGTATCTGTTTGAGTATTTCCATCTTTGATCATGTGTTTTAGCTATTACTTAATCTTGTATTGCTATTGCAAATCCTTCTGTGGTTGGGTGTAGATATCTTTTTATTAGCCAGTTATATTATTGTGTTCTGTCTATGTGTGGTGCTTGAATTATTTGACGATGTCTTCCATTTATGGATTTTTATGTCCATTCTGTTAGTTTACATGCTTCTTGTGTCTGATTTTCTTCCTGAGTTATATCTGTCTAATTATTATTATTATTATTATATAAGATTGATCCTCTCTTTCTTTTTCTGTTTTTTATACTTTTTTAGGTTTTATTATTAATCAGAAATTGTCAAATAACAGCAATACCCAGCAAAAACATTTACACTAAAATTATTTTCATCAGATATTTTCATAAATATTATATACAAACACACAATAATTATTTTTACATATTATTATATGTAGGAATAATTATGGTTGGAAGGATAATTGAAAAGGATCAACGAACTTAAATGAAAAAATATTCAATATTATTGATAAAGAGAAGAAACCGAAAAAGAAATTCTTTGTAAAGAAGATTTAATACCTAAATTGATGATCCTTCTAAATAGGTGTATATACCCGTTAATTCTCAATGAAACAAATCGCCATAAAAATTATATCGAAGACTATCGAAGCGCGCCTTTCAAACTATAAAAACTTTCAGAATTAATGTCCAGGGAGAAAGAGACAGAGAGAGAGAAAGAAAGAGAGAGAGAGAGAGAGAGAGAGTGAGGATTGAAAAGAAATCTTCCTATTTATTTTTTCTACTCGTTGGAAATTCTTTCCGAGATCGATGACCGTACAAAATCGTAATTCTACTTGTAAAAATATCCCTTTTTATATCCACTATTGGTTATTTACATAATCGTAAAATGTGGACATTTCATTAAACTGCTATTACTTTTTTTTCCCCTTTTTTTTTTATAATGTTAATACGGATGTATATTTTTTTATATATATTCGATCTTTTTCTTCTAATCATATCGAAAAGTACTACCAAAAAAAAACAACAAAAAAAACTACAAATAATACATTGATATATTTAGGAAATAAATAAATAAATAAATAAATAAATAAATGATAATAATTTATATAGAAAAGTTAATTATAAATTTATAAAATAAATATATATAATTTAAATTAAATTAAATTAAATATATAATTATTAGGGGTACAGTTCGTGAAAATGCAATTTAATTGACTTGCGATTAGGTATGAAGATTCAACCAAAAATAATAAAAAAATGTTATCATTTATTTTTGTATCATAAATTATAGCCTTTAATGATTCAATAAAGTTTACATAATATATATTGGACTTAATTCTTAAATTATATTAAATTATATATTTTATGAACATACCTAACCAATTTTATTTATTAATCCCCTAGAATCTGTGAATAAAATAAATATCCATTTATTTATTTATAAAATAAAATGATAATAAAATATGATTGCTATAATAATAAGGAGTTAATTTTTTATTTTGATTATTTTTTTTTTTCAGGTCAAGCTGGAGTTAATCAACTTGGTGGTGTATTTGTTAATGGAAGACCTTTACCAGATTGTGTACGTCAACGTATTGTGCAACTAGCATTAGTTGGTGTTAGGCCTTGCGATATTTCACGGCAATTACTAGTATCTCACGGCTGCGTTTCCAAAATATTAACAAGATTTTATGAAACTGGAAGCATCAGACCAGGTAGCATCGGTGGAAGTAAAACCAAGGTTAGTTTTTTACATTTCTTTTTTTATATTATTTTATATTCGATTTATTTCGTTTTCTCGTTCAACGATTGTAATTAAATCATTTCAAAAATTTTATATTATCACTCGATCGATAACCTGGGCGTATCTTTTATAAACAATACTATATTTCAATAATATTACATTTATTTTTCATTTTTATAATTATAAATCATTGAGTAAAAACTATTATAAACAATGTTCTTAGAAACCTTCAAGAAATATTAATTAATTTTATCTAACTTTTTAAATAACAATAACGTTTAATTAAAACACACCAATGGTGGTGTTTTAATTAAGTCTACCTTACCGACTGAGGGGCAATGGCAATTTTCCGTTATTATTATTATTATTATTAATATAATTATTATTATTTGAAATTTTACTCTACAAGATTAATATATTAAAATTAAATATACAATAAATACTTCTTATAACCAATACTATATTACAATAATTATATTTATTTTTCAATTCAAATTATAAATAAATAAATAAAGTACAATATATTATAAACAATATTTCAGAGACCTTAAATAAGTACTAATAAATTTTTTCTAATTGTTTAAATAATAATAACATTTATTTAAAACCCACCATGGCGGTGTTTTAATTTAATCTACCTTACCGACGGAGAATTATTATTATTAAAATTATTATTATTATTATTATTTGAAATCATAACTTATAAGATTAATATATTAAAATTAAATATACAATTATAATAATAATAATAATAATAATAATAACAATAACGGAAAATATGATTTTTTTAAATTCGTTGAACAACAAAATAAGCAAGCACCAGTAGAATAATCAAAGGAATGAAAGTAGTTAGGAATGAAAAGAGAGTGCGAGGAGAGGAAAAAGGGGTTGGTGGGGTGGTGAGGAAGGATAAAAGGGGGGATAATATGGCGAGAAGGTAGAAGATGCTTCGGACATTCCTGATGTGATTTTAAGTAAGGCCTATTTGTGCTCGCGTCCGTGTGCGTGTGTTGACCATAAGACGCAATTATCCAAACACCTTGCGACTACGTATATTTGCATAATTTCATGGCTTTTGCACGCTTTTCTTGTTCGCGTTTGTACGTTCGCACGGTACGCCCAGTTTGTGAATCACGGGATGATGTGTGCGATCATCGTCCCTTTTCCATGGGGGTATCCTCTCTCGTGAATTAAATTAATCAGGCCATTCTACGTGGCTAGTATGAATCCTTTTCTTGATCTTCTTTTCGGTAGTTCATTACAATAAAAAAGAAAATAAATACACACACACAAGTACGAAAAAAAAGGTTCACCTTCGAGACAACTAATCGTATTTTTTTTTTTTGATAGATTCTGCAACAAAAAAAAGATATTTGCTAGATTTGTAAATAATAATTGAAATTTTTATTTTAAAACATTAAACTTTTAGTAACTTAAAAAGATTTTTAAAAATTGAACGCAACGAGTAAATTATTGATTAAATAAAATGAATATCACTCGTTGGATTACACTTTACCAAAATAAGAAAATATTTAAAATTAAACTTAACTTCAAACTTATTCTCGTAGAATATTTTTTTTATTCCATTTTTTTATTCCATTTCATACTTGACAACCTAATATATATATATATATATTCATTTTATTACATATAAATTTATTTATTTATTTATTTATTCATGTGTATATATATTATATTTTTGTTATATTCTTCGTAACGAATGAAAATGATCTCCGTGATAATATCAATTTTCACATACATGAATCCACCCCCTCCCCCTATATAATTTTAAAGTTTATTTTCATTATTATCGAAGTTACATCGTGAATAAAATAAATCAAAACTTCTTCTGAACATGTAATTATTTAATCTTAAAATCGACAAAAAAAGAAAAGATTCTCATTAAAATCATTGCTAACCCTCTCCCTCTTTTCTATACACATTTCATACCGTTAAACAGAATTTTCTTTGGATAAAAAACAAAAGAAGGGTATAATAAATAAAAGTATTTTCTTAACTCTTTCTCACGTGTTTGATAATATTATAGAAAATGATGAAAACGATTTCGAGTATAATTCTACTTTAACGTTAATAGGATCCCTTAGGCATGTGATTCTACGCATACTACTCACACATACACACACATACACACATACTAATGAGAATATAATTCTACGGTTCATACAGTATGAGAAATTTCTTCTAAAGAAAAAGATGCACATCACTCTGTGGTAGTGGTGGTGGTTGAAAAAATTCATAAAATCATGAATGAATTTATTATCGGAACGGACGGACACGTAACCTTTTAGAAAATGTTACATTTCGTTATATTTTGCTTTTTACGTATCCAGATACTCATCTGTATCGATTTTATCTTATATTTCATTTGAAAATTATTCGTAGAGAGGGAGAGATGAAAAGAAAAGAAAAAGAAAAATATTGTAAGAAGAAAGGAAAGAATCTGTTGAGAGATCATTATCGAAAATATTACCTGCATCTTTATTCTACTCTTCTTATAGGAATTAGATCGAAAGATAGTAAGACCCTTTAAAGTGGGCTTTTACGGTAATTAAAATAATCGATAATTAAAGTGATCGATAATTTGGATAACGAGCGGTATTTTTTTTTTTTTTACTTTTCAATAATTGTCCGGGCATAAACGTGCGTGTGTTACCTGAACACGTGTCTCTATATGTGTGTGTACGCTTGATATAGAATTAACAAAATATCTATCCCTTTAAGTTCCTTTAGAATTTTTCTTTCATTGTCATTCTCATCCATTAAGAACATCTTTTATTAATTAATACCCGACCTAAAAGATAAAGCACTCTATGATCCTAGGATCTGAAGGAAAGCGGTCTTAAATTAAAAAGAACATCTATTATAATACACCTGTCAAATGGGAGACATTAGTGACCAGCTGTTTTTCCTAGAAAATCGATTTGAACTTTTGACATTTCATAGGATTGTAACATACATTTATTAATTCTACGCACTCGGTCAATTTTATCGGTAGGGTAACGAGTAACGCGTTTAATTCCCACGCTGAGATCTTGGGTTCGAATCTTCGAGACATATATATATTTTTTTTTTTAATATCAATAAATTTGTATATGTTTTTAATATCGATTTAATTAAATAGGATATTGTAAATAAAAATAAATGAAAACTTATTGAGGATTTATCGGAAATTGGCGTAAAGGATTAAAATTAATATCGAATAAACGCAGTAACAGCCAAATATTTTAATATGAATGATAATTTTTTCGAAATATATTTTTTATAAATAATTATTAACCCTTTTTCGCTATAAGTGTCTTTTTCGACATGGCACTTATTCCATTTAATGAGGCGCTGCAAGCAAAATACACACATTGCGCCAGATTTTTGTACGCGTCAGATCAGTGGCCTGATTTATACTTTACTGCAACCATAATTGTTCAGACAATGTTTCATAAAAATCGAGTAAACGAATAAATTAATAATAAACAAAAACACAAACAAATTCATTTTTAATAAAACATTAAAAACTGAACACATTGGTCGCAACGTCTGGTGGTTAAAATTCTGACTATAATAAGTTTGTATTACATGCCGTCAACACGGTGACACGTAAAATTAAATAAAAAAAAAAAAATAATTATTATATCGAATAGCAATAAAAGTCGTCAATTCACAGAAATTACAGAATATTTCTTCCAAATGATGAAAGTTTGTTCATTGCATTTTAATGAAAGTGATTATACATAAAAGTGATTATACATAAAATCTACTTCCATACTTGGCTTTACGCGAACTCTGAATTGATACAATTTTACCATTATTTGTTATTTTTACATTAATTTCATGGTATTGTTCTCTAATGTGAGAACTTTTTAAACAATAGTCCGAAAAACTAACTATATCCTTATTTACATTTTTAATTATTTCTCCCACCGTTTATCAAATGCCCGACTTCCAATATGTTTTTCCTCAATAGACAACATTTTTTTTGAGAAAATATTTGAACCTTTCAGAGTTAAAAATATTTTACTCAAAAAACAAGAAAGCATTAAATTATTAAATTAATTTTAACTGATTTAACACATATACGTATTTACTTTAAATTTGCAAACTTAAAATTGGCCATATTAGTTGAACCACGCCTCCATGTCAGTTCTCAATTAGCGTTACTGAAATGATTCATTCGAATTCAGAATCGAACGTTTTTCGAACATTTTTTGAAAAATGACGTAAATCATACGTCATATTAACGTTTTGTGTTAACTAGGCACCTAATTAATTTTTTTATAATAAACGTTGCGTTCTGTATTTATTTCCTTTTGTTATAATTATTATAGGACAAAAAATGGATAAATAAATAAATTACGTTGAAATAACGATAAACGTATAATTGTATAAAATGAAATGATCTTTTTATTTCATTACTCGAATTCAGGTTCGAGAAATCTTTGGAATAAAAAGAAAAACCGAAATTTTTGGGAAACGTTTTGTTCCCACTAAAAAGTGATATAAGTAAAAAACAAAAAAAAAAACAAAAAAGAAAAGAAAAAATCCGTGATTAATCGATACACATAGAAGATCATTTCTATAAGCGGGTATCATCGTCGTTCAATTTGGCATACGAGCGATGGAATTAATTACCAAACTATCGAGACGATCTACACGTGTTTCTACCGTACACATGAGGTAACATTTTCGATGCGTGTCCTCGTAAGTACTTTCGCCTGTTATCTGTAAGCATACGCGTGCGCTCCAATACGATACGATAGAGAAAGAGAGAGAAAGAAACAGAGAGAAAGAGCGAGAGAGAGAGAGGATAATGGGACGACATCACGAGAGAGAAAATTGTCTCATGAAAAATGCACGCCCAGTCGAAGGAGCGAAGGTAATAAAGTGGAACGTCATGGGCGACGAAAAAGAAAAAAAAAAGAAAAGGAAAAAGGGAAAGAAAGAGAGGAATGTAAAAATCGCAGATACATCTCTCTCTCTTTCCCACTAAAAATGTTGATCTCTTTCCATTCTCTTTTTTATTTTTTTTTCTTGGTGGCATTCGTAAGTAAGCAAGCAAGCAAGTAAATGTAATATTCGAAAGAACCTGACTTCTTCTTTCACCACAGCTGTAAAGAAGAAATCTCTTTTTAACAAGTAGAAAACAAAATTCAAATTTTTCCCGCCTTAATGACCCACGGTTAACTCGTTCGCAAGTTAACGGGGAATATTCTCAGATCGTCATCGGTATGATCAAATCAGTACGACAAACAAGGTCAAGATGTATGTATGTAGGATGATCGATATCTAACGTGTTTTATGTGGGTTTTTTTTAACCTATATTTATAGAAATTAAAAGATGTTATTTATTTTAACTTATTTATCTATTTTATAGATACCAATACCACTCGGTGGTAGTTTTGCGTACTTTATTACGAATGTTTTAACAATTCTTTGGTGCTAATATTTTCTTGCGCTAATAGTTTATTTATTTTATAACTAATTGTAAGTATAATTGTTGACCTTTTAAATTACGGAATCTAAAAAAAAAGAAAATAAAAAATGATCTTATTACAACTATTGTATTTCATGTTCTGTTATTAATCGTAAAAAATATTACAATTATCGTTCTATTCCAACGGAAAACCCACATTTTTATTAATATTATTCTTCTACTTCTTCTGACATTCAAATTAAAGTATATCGTTCAAAAATTAACAACATAACTGAACTAAAAAAAAACTTTGAACACCTCCCTCCCCCTTCCCTTAAACAGTTATTAAATTAAATACTACTGATAATATCGATACTAGCAAAGATAAGTCCTATGACCGAACAAGAAGATCAGGATTTTGTGCATATTCATCTATAAAAGATCCTTTTTAACTTAATGGATCTCGCAGGTGTCAAACTTGAAACATATCAATTACTATTAAAAAAAAAAGGTTATCGAGAAAAGAAAAAATTTACATCAGAATGAAAATACATCTCTAAAAGATCAGCTGCTTATTTTTTTTTTTTAAAAGCACACCTAGTGTTACTTCCTAGTGTGACTGAAAGGTGATTTTTGGGAATTTTTTTAAAGAAAACTAATGAATGAAATGTTTCAAAATTTGGAGGATATATTTATACATAAATAATGAATATACAGTTAAATTTTTAAATGAAAAAATTTAATTTTCAATGAGTTATTCGCTATCTCCCAAGTCACTTAAAAAAAATGCTCCTCCACTGCTACAGTGATAGCGACCTTCGCAGTGTTTGAAATCAAGAAAACCAAAAAGTTTATTAAACTAGAAGGTATTACCCGTATGTATATTGTTTTTCGAAAGAAAACAATTGAAACTTAACAAAATGGCAGAGTTATTAAAACAAGTTTCAAGTTTCGCGCGAAAATTTGATAATTTTCGGTCTGCCAAAATTACATTTTCTAATCGATAGAAAAACTGGACGGGTCATTGTACAGAGAAACATATACAAAATATGAAGAAAAAAAATCAAAGCAGTCGAATGATTTGTCTTCGAGTTACAACTGCAGAAAATTTGAAAAATGTAGTTTTGAGAAAAATGCGTTTAAAGTTTAAGTTACTGATTTCATTTTCGATGAGCGGCTGCTCTTCAGATGACTGTAATTCAAAAACTATTTGAAATATGCATTTGAAATTTTAGTATGTTATTTTTAAAAGTATAGACTATCGAAATATGCAAGAAAGAAAAATCGATTTTTTCAAAATTTCACACTAGGTGGCCCCTTAATGAAAATTTGAGTTGTTGTCGTACAACACTAGCTGTTATTATAATTGAATAATTAATTCCATTTTTTTCTTCAACTATTTCCCAACATTAATTTCAGTTAATTTTTTGCCATCAATTGTTTTTTTTTAATATTAAATTCACTCAAATGTGTAATGTTTTCATTTTTTGAGGTTATAGGACGCAAAATATATAATTAATAAAACGAAGTAATCATTTTTATAGAACAATTTGGATCTAAAATGTTATTTCATGTTTATTTCTCGAAAAAATGAAAATTTTTTGTTGATACAAAATTTATGTTTATTTAAATATTATAAACATTAAAATTAATTCGTGCTATAATATTCGTATCAAAAAATATTAAATATGACCACAAATGGCATTGCGAACGTTCAAATATTATTCGAAACGAATTATTCTTAAACTATCGATTTAAAAACCTTTTGTTTCTCGGATCGATGGATCCTTTTTAAATTTTTATCTACGAACAATGAGAAATAGAAAGAGAGAAATAGAAAGAGATAAAAAGAAAAACGTTCGGTTTTCCAGGTTTTATCAGGTAATTAAGATCTTAACGGACTGGTCATATACGATGTTTACTTTTCAACATGAATGATTTAGATGGAAGAGAACGTGGGTAATAAAAAAGGAAGAAGAAAAAAAAAAGAAAAAAAGAGACATAGAGAAATGTGTTCCTCCCCATGAATGAAGTCCTTGTGAAATGTCTTCTATTTTTTTTTTCCTTTTTAACGAATTACAACGATTCATAGAACACTCGACACCTTATTATGGGTTATTTGTAGATATGGGTTTTCAACATAAACATCTATTTCTAGTTAATATTTCATATATTATTAACACTTTGTGAATTCTAAATAATATCTATCGACACTAATTAAACAAAATTTTTTTTTAATGATTTTTATTTGAAAATATTTATTCAATAAAATTATTCAAAATAACATTTATTTAATATTTATTAATTGTAATTGATATTAATTGTCAGGTTTAATAATCCTAAAAATATATATTTCTTTATATTAGGTTGTCAAGTATGAAATGGAGCAAAAAATGCACATAATTAAATTGAAAATTGCTCCATTTCATACTTGATAATCTAATATATTAAGACCTTGAATAAGTTCTCGCCGTTTCTTAAAAAATGGCATTAGCAGTACTCCGTGCATGAAATTTTGAATGGTAATGCATCGGCATGGAAAAGTATTGTATGTAATCTTAAATTTCAGTCTATGGTATTTAACTATAGTGTCAATCACGTATTTGTTTATTCCTTCTGCAAATGTCTATTTTTGTACTAAATAGAGTGTTTTTGCGGGGAATTTTATTGCACTACTTCATTCAAAAGAAATCTGCAGCTGAAGCAGACAGAATTGTTGTTGAGACTTACGGTAACAATGCTCTGTCGGATACGACATGCAAAGACTGCTTACTTCACTTCAAAAATAGTGATTTTGAATTCGAGAATAAGGAACGTTCTAGCGTACCGACAAAGTTTCAAGACGAACAATTAGAACCTTATATTGAACCTTACACCTTAACCTTGAACCTTATCTTTCCTTACATTAAGTTGTCAAGTATGAAATGGAGCAAAAAATTAACATAATTGAATTGAAATTTGCTCCATTTAGTACTTGGCAGCCTAATATTTTAAACCTTATATTTTAAATAAAGCTTTTATTTCGTGAAAAAAAACGACAAAAACTTATTCAAGGTCCTAACATGTTAAGAATTTAAAAATATTGCATTACAATCGGATAACAATTATTTTTATATAATTTATTTTAAATTATTTTAACAGTAAACCTACCATGCGCGGTCAAATGACCGTTTTTGAAATTAAGTTTAGAATTTCTCATATACAACGTTACTGTATCACCATGTAGCTTATTGACTTTTCCTATAATATACATACAATCCATTTTTTAATATTGACAACCGTTTTTTCATTGTTTACTTTTCGAAAAAAATTAATAACATGTTTAGTCTACCACGAGCGGTAATTTGACCGTTTGAAAAATTCATGTTATTTACGACTATATTCTTCGGAAAACGCATTCCTGAAATTGTTTTACGAATCTACAATATAATTGCGAATCTACAGTGTAGATAAACGCGCGATTGGAACAAATTCATAGCGTTTTTTGTACGACAGTACGGTCTTGCGATCCGAACAAAGAGAATCAAAATTTTACAGTGTAAAATAGAAATTATTACGTAGTATAAGTGATAGTTTCGAAAAAATCAACAGAGCCATCAATATTTTGCGGTATGATCTTCGATTATCTTTTTTTTTATTTCTGGTCTCAATGTTTTTGCCCCGTTTGATTTATATTTTTATGTTTTAGTTTTTACTTTATTATTTGTATATTCATCACCAAAAATGTCAAAACATTCGAGGAATATCGATTTTGTAGACAAAATAAATAATATCGACGAGGATTGTTCGAAAGATGATTAAGAAGTTTTCAATATTGATAATGATACAGCAGAAAATAATTGTGACTTATTTGACAGCGATACGGACGAAAAGAATATTTTGAATATACGAAGAGGAGAATAAAAAAACAGTTTTATAGTTTGTTCCGAAAGTGAAAATGAGGAAGAGATTGAAACTGCTATGGACGGAACTGTTTAGCAAATCGGTGTAGATATAACCGATCAAATGGCCAGAAAATAATGTGTAAAGTCTAAATGTCAAAGATGGCCTTTAAAGGTATTTTTCAATATCTTAGATTTAGCAGGGATAAATACTTGGATTTTATATAAAGAAACGACGGGTGAAGAAATATCGAGGCAAGAATTTTTATTTCAATTAGCAGAAGAGCTAAGCCAAGAATGTTCATCAAAAACAATAATAAGCACAACTACAGATTCTTCTGGACGGAAATCTTGTCAAATAAGATATTGTAAAGTCAATAAGACTAACAAAATTTATATAAAATGTAAAAAATACGTATATGGAAATTTTGCAATACAAAATCCTGTAATTTGTAAAAAATGTGCAGAAAATGCATAAAGGTAAATAAAACTTTCTAAATAGAAAAGCGGGGAGCGTGTTTTTATTATAGCACCAGAAAAATATTTTGTTTTCTATCCATTCTTTCTATATTAAGATACATATGTTTTTTTGAAGCGGTCATTTGACGCTCATGGTAGGAATAGGTGGTATACATGAAATGTCGGTAGGTTTAGTGTTAATTATTAAAAATAAAAATAAAAACAACCTATCTAAAATCTATCTTAACGAATAATTCATTTAAATATACGATATGGTTTAAAATCAAACCACGTGTGTATTAATCTTCTATAAAAATAATTATAATTATACTACGTTAAAAATTAAAAAAAAAATAAAAATTCCAGCAATAACTTATCTTTGACGCATATAAATAAGATTATTTATTTTATATTTTTATATTTTATTTAGAATTGACAATTGAAATAATTGAACTATTATAATACTGAAACAATTGCAATTGGCAATTCAAAGGACGAAATATCAAAAGATTTAAGTAATCATTTGTCTATTTCTATGAAACATATGAGAAAAGGAAAGGAAAGGAAACTGTTCGAAGATTGTTGGTTGTCCTTATCGGCTAGGATGTACGCACACACACACACATACACACATACACAAACTAACACCTATATATGGTAGGTTCGTGCGGTAATTACCGAGTTGGTCAACCTGTTCGAACGGTTTGCGTTATCTAACGTTTAGCGCCATATGTCCGTCCTGCCAAACCAATTTCCTCGACCGTGTGAGCGAGTACACGCTTATGGAGTGGTAGTTCGTAATGTAGGGATATCTAGCTTGCAAGAATATGTATGTGTGTGTGTGTGTGTGTGTGTGTGAGAGAGAGAGAGAGAGAGAGAGAGAGAGAGAGAGAGAGAGACATTAGGACACGTATACACAACGTCGAGCAGGGTAATTGTGGCAACGACGACGGAAGTGTCAGATTAGAATCTGAGATGCTCCCGGTAGCACGCGAGGCTTGTCCTAACCCTCTGAAACTATTAGGTTAACCCTCCCCTCATTCTCGTCCTCGTCTTCTCTTGCCATAACCGCCCTTAATCGTGGCGTACCTTAACAGTAGCTCTCAATCTTCTCAAATTCCCCCCCTCCAACCACCCCCCTTTCAATCCCATCCCAAAACTACAAATCCAAATTTGTTTAAATTTTCATCTAGATTATTGATCGATTATTCATTTATTGGATTAATATTTAGGGATATAATATAATAATAGGGGTTGAATTAGTTGGTTTAATTTTCATAGGTTCATGGGTTCATGGGTTCATAGGTTTATAGTGTTCTGAAGTGTTTTAGTATTCATACAATTAAAGTTAAATTAGTTGTTTCAGTATTAATAGATTCATAAGTTCGTAGTATTTTGAAGTGTTTTAGAGTTTATTTTTAATAATATAAAAATGTTTTTTAATGCATAGATGAGAATATTTAATAGATACAGATTAAATTGAAAATAAATTTAGAAATTTAGTATTAATCTATTCTGTTTCATCGATCTTGGGTCAATTATAATTAGGTTATATACGAAACGAGAACTGATATATATTGTATAAATATAAATAAATATCTAAAGAAAAATAAATAAATGATTTCATGTAAAAGATATAAGAATTATTAAAAAAAAAAGAAACAAAAAAAGATTCAGGTTAATCTTATCTTTCTCTTATAGTTTCTTTTATTCCTTTTATCCTTTTCCCCTTCTCTTTCTCGGTTCGTCGCCTTTGGCACGAGTCGACGATCTGTAAAAATCTCGGTATGAAACCTCGAATAACATTTCCATAACGTTAGCATGAAATTATCAGCAGTGAGACGGCGGCTTCTCTCTTGTTTTCTTCTATATACCATTAAGTAGTCCCCTCTTTTTAAGTACTCTCATTAGCAAGTCAAATTATAAAGAATCACTTTTAAATTGAGAATCACTGAACTTAAATCCTATCAACAAAAGTAAACCATAGGAAAAAGGTTATCAAGAAAATAAACGTAATTAAAACAAAATCCTTTTATTTCTATATTCTAACAAAATATGTCATAACAAATGGTATTGATCATTGAGAACCACTGACTGTCACTTATTTTATGTATCTAATACTAAAACATGATATTTATCATTAACAACCACTTAATGTCCCTTTTTTTATATTCTAATATTGGTTACAACAAATGTTATATAATTGAGAACCACTGTAAATGTCTCTTATTTTATGTTTAAACATTAGTTACGCAAATAAATGGTATTGATAAATTGATAATTACTGTAAATGTCTCTAAGTTTATGTTCTAACATTAAAATAAATGTTATTAATCATTGAGGACCACTGTTGAATGTCTTATATTTTATATTCTAACATTGATTATAACAAATGTTATTGATCATCTACACAACCCCCTACTGAATGTTTATTATTTAGTTCTAACATTGAATCGAAAGAAATGTTACCGATCATTGAGAACCACTGAACGTAATTCTTGTTCTCTTCTACCTACGAAAAGAGACTACGTAGAACTTTAACTGAACTCGACAGGAAAAAGAACAGAAATTGGGGTTCTGGCAGATGACTATAGTTCTCCTTACCTTTTCGTACTGTCCCAAAACGATCGGTCTAAAATCGAAATAAAGTATGTAGTAGGGTTTATAACCCCACCTACCGGTACTTTACTTTCTTATCTTGATCGTTGACCCTGCCCCCTGCTCTTATGGGATCCTCTTCTTCTTCACCTGTGCTCGACATATGCCCAACAGGACATTCTCTTTCCTGTCGATTACTTTTTTTTCATATCATTTCCACATCGTTTAGTTTGCATTTCAAAATCAACGACACGATCACTTTATTCCTTATATAAATAGATAAACATATACATATTATATAATCAGATTTATAATATATCTAACTAATTCGACTATTTAAATGAAACAGTTTGTTAATACATACATATATATATATCTCTGAGAATGTGTTAGAAATAAACTTATTAGATCTTTCACATGTCCTTGGATAAAAAAGGTTGATCGTAAAAGTTAAATATTCCCTCGTAATCGTCCCTCCCCACCCCTCCCACCTCTTCTACCAGCTCACCTAACAACGTATAAACTATCAAGAATGTAAATGGCTTCCCGTGTGTGTAGGAAGAAGATAATATTGAAGTTAAAATCTTTACGATCAATTTTAAGAATCCTCACGTTCTAACTTCTTCAAATGTAACGAACATAATAAGGGAATCAAAGAGATATTTCGAATGGCAATTGGAAACAAATGAAATCTATCTTCTCTCACTCTCTCACTCTCTTTTTCTGTGTTTCGTTTAAAAGACACAACAAGTCTCTGTTAACGAGACCAAGAAACAAAGTTTGTATGGTTTATATTGGAATTGCAGCAAGTAGCAACGCCTACGGTCGTTAAGAAAATTCTGCGAATGAAACAGGAACAGCCGACGATGTTTGCCTGGGAAATACGCGAACAACTTGCCAGACAAGGAGCATGCGATCCACAAAGCTTACCTTCCGTGTCATCGGTTAACCGAATTCTCAGGGGTGGCGGACTACACACGGATCATCCTGGAATCGAAGGAAGCTCATCCACCGGATATGCCACGCAAATCTCTTCCAATGTTGCTTCCAGAGGTAAATTTTTTAGATATTTTAGATATTTTTACTATATTTTTACAAAGCTAAGGAATTTTTTATTTTTGTTTTATCATTCGATGGTTAATTTTTTTAATTTTTTCTTTTCAATATTCTCACAGAGGTACCTTTCTCGTTTCGTTTAACCATTTCTTTGATATTTTTAATTAATTTAAAAAGCTAAATGATTTTGTTTCGTGTTATTATTCGATAATTAATTTATCAAATCTTTTCCAATTATATTTTCAGAAGTATTTCCTTATCTTTTTTTACCATTTCTTTAATATTTACAATATTTTTATGAAGCTAGGAGATTTTGTTCCTATGTTTTTCCAATATTGGTTCTCATTTTGTTTTAACATTTCTTTGATATTTTTATTTTAATAAATTCAAGAAGCTAGAAGAGAGATATTGTTCCGTCTTATTATTCGATACTTAATTTTTCATCATAAATTTTGTAATTTAATCAAATGGATTTATATTTAAAAATATTTATTTATCTCGAATATATCATAGTCAACGATCCTTTAAACATCTGTCTCTAACACTTAATTGGTCTACAACTTCGTCTAAAAATCCCCTTTTTCAATATTTTTTTGTTAATATTTTAGTACCCTTCCTCAGTCTCGTTTAAACCTGGAAAAAAAAGATAAAAACGTATGGAGAAAGTTGATAGTCGAGAAGAAATTTTGTAAAGACTTTGGTACTCGGTATGATTGACTCGTCAGTCTAAGAACACGCGAACTTCGTTGAATCCTCCCTGGACCAAAAAAAAAAAAGAAAGATCTGCAAATTTAAATCATTTCGCTTTCGTGACCTATGCAATTTTTGCATCAGACGATTCTTTCTCTCCTTTTTTTTTTCTTTTTTTTTATATTTTTAAAAATCCCCCAAGGGTAGAGAAATCGAATTCAAATATAGATAACCTATTTTTATTTTTATTCTGAATAACTCTTCTTCGTATGTGTTACATTCGAATCAATGGATCATATTTTATTTGGTTTCATCTGACAAATTAATTTTGTTCATTTTATTTTGACAATATTGTTTATTTTTAATTCTCATTAAAATCGATTGAATTATATTTGATCAGAAATATCAGAGAAGTTAGAAAATCGGGGGGACACCAATCAGACCGAAATCAATAGAACAAACAAACGAAACATGTTGCATAACTTTAAGGGCACTCGAAATGGCAACAACTTACGTCAAACTTAATTCATTATTTATTACTCACAAATGATAAGTTACATTATCACCTGATGTATTATTAATTCAAAACAAATCGTTTTTATCTAATAATTATATTCATCAGGACAGATAAATTAGAATCTTTGTCATTATTATTTAGATATCATCTTTTCCTTCTTCAACGAATTCAAAACTAATAAAATATCTAATATATTTATAATTGGAAATTTTCTTTTGTTACAGAATCATTAATGAGGACAGACTACCAATTATTTTATCCAGGTGCATTAGGACCGTTGCAGATTTCAACGAGTTCTGGAAATAATGGCACACCATCTTGGAATCCAAGTTTTTATTCGTCCCTTTATCAAGCTACGACGTTACATTTACATCACGGAATGCAATCATTAACGTAAGATTTTTCATTAACGAAATTTAAAACAAATACAAAAGTGTAAGATTCGTGAAAAAAAATGAACTATTAAAAAAGTAATGAACTTGTTTACCCCCTTACCGAGACTTTGATCGCAAATCAGGATTTTTCGAAAACGAAAAATGTCTAAACACGGAGGCTCTTTGCAATGAGCTATCTACGACCCCAATCAATTTTTATTCACGAATACCTATTTATTAGGTTAGAGAAAAAGAAATCCATTACTTTTATGTAAACTTCAAGACTTTATTTAACATGTTTCGTATTGTTCAATTTTGGTCAAATATGAATCGTTTTGTTCTATAATTTGTTGCCGTTTTAAAGGTAGCTTTTCTCCCACATAATACCTCTCCCACAAAAGTCTTGGTCCTTATTGGCAAAGAACTCTAGGAATCGATTATCACAATCTTCTCTTAATACCAATTTCTTATCACTAAAGAAGTTTCTCAATGCAAGAAAAACATGATAATCGCTTAGTGCCAGGTCCAGACTGTATGGTGGATTCGCAAAACTTCCCAATCAATATCTCAGAGTTTCTGGCGAATCACTATAGACGTGTGTAGCTTGGTGTTGTCCTGATGGAACGTCACACCTCTCCTGTTCTGGCCGTTCCTGGTCAATTGCTAGCATCCAACCGTCCAGTTGTTGACAGTAGAGTTCCGAATTTAGTGTTTGGTCATATGGAAGCAACTCTTAATAAATGATTCCTTTCCAGTCCCATCAAGTGCACAGCAGAACCTTCCTGGTCGTTAGTCCTGGTTTGGCCACCGTTTGAGCTATTTCACCGCCCTTTACACCACGATCATTTCCGCACAATGTTGTCGTGTGTGACTCATTTCTCATCCCAAATCACCATTCGCTTAAAAAATTGGTCGATTTCATTTCATTTGATCAATCATCGATCCATCATATTTCTTTGTGTTAATTGATCTGGCACCCAAACATCGAGCTTCGTTTTGAATCCAGCTTTGTGCAAACGGTTTAAAACTGTTTTATGGTCGATCTTTAGCTCCTAGGCGATGTTACGACTGCTAATATGCCGGTCAACTTCGATTATTTTTACGATTTTATCGACATTTTTTACGACGGCCTACCTGTGCGAGGTGCATCTTTAACATCAAAAATATCTCAATGGAATCGACGAAACAAAAATTTGCTCGTAATTGACTGTTACTGTATCGACACCATAAACACCATGACTTCTATTTTTAACGCCCTGTAACTAGCAACTGAATAGACCAAACAAAAAACAGCAAAAGAATTTCTTGTAGCGCGAAACGTCACCTTTCCATCAAGCATAAATCTGAAATTGTTTGATCGATACTTTACGAAATATCGATTATTACAGACATCTACCGAAAAAGTAATGGGTTTATTTTTCCCCAGCCTAATATGTATTTTGATTTTGATCCCCCCCCCCCCCACAAAAGTAAACAAATTCTACAACAATTATAATTACTTTGTCCTTGAATAAAATAGATCTTTGGATGCTGAAAGATTGGCTGATCAGAGTGGAGTACAGAATCAAGTTGAATTGAAATCAAGTTCGAGTTCTATGGCGGGTAGCGACGATTCATTGGACAAAAGCGATTTGGAAGAAAACAATGAATCACAGGATCAATATAAATCATTTCAAAGTGGTAGAATTATATTGGAACTTGGTCAGAAAATAGGAAGCGACCGAAGTGCATTTGTAAGACATCCAACGCCACCCGTAAATCCATTGGAAACGGATAAGCAACAACAAAAACAACAACAACAACAACAACAACAGAATCAACAGAAGAGAATCATTGAAACGGATAAAGAACAAACTAATACCACGGTAACGGGTGGTAATGAAATAATACCTGTTGAAAATATACCGGTTCAGGTACAAAAAAAACGAAATCCCTATTCGATAGAAGAGCTTCTTAAAAAGGATGAAAAAAAATCATCCTCGAAGAGGCCTAGATTGATAAACGTTGACGTTGTACAACCCTGCGGCATCATATTAAACAAAGAAATGTAAAAATATGATGATAAATGAAAAAAGAAAAAAAACAAAACAAAAATAAAAAAGTAATCTAAAAACTAACCAGGATTGATTAAAACAAATAAATCTCATATCTATAGATATTAGGTTTAAAATGATAGTAGGATGTTAATAGATTTATTGAGATCACTGTAACTTAAAGAATCATGTCAATCCTTACTTACATATGATTATTTTTTTATTCTTTTTTTAATTTTTTCTTATTGAACCTTGTTTTCTTTTCTTTGTTTCTTTTTTTCTTTTACAAGGTCAACCCTTCACGTTTGACCAAGGTATTCAATAATACTTTCGTATAAACGTCTGAATTCGCCAAATGTAAAGTCTAAGATGATAAGGAGTTTATTAAAAAAAAAAAAAAAAAAACAAATCGCGTTGATGATTTTTGACCACTGACAATGATTGAAAATTATTAATCATTTGAGCTCTAAATACTTTCCACCAAATGATGGTATACTTCGTTCGCGTTGACGAAATATTTTTTCGTTTTTGTGTGCTTAAAATTAGCATAAAACGCGTATATTAAATTGGGGAAAAATAAATTCATTATTTTTCAATTTATTTTCAATGAAAAAATAATGGATTTCTTTTTCCTGAAACAACTACAAAACCCTGAATAATCCTTGTTGGTGGTAACTTTTGTCAATACACACACACACACACACACACACACACATACACACACATAACAAACAAACACACAAATACATATATGTCTTTCATAATCCACATCAAATAACATTCTTTAGGAAAACATGTATTGCATTGATGGAGAGCTCAAATGGTTAATTTAAATACGCGAATATCGTTCCTTCGTCTCTTCGTAACGATAAAAAAAAAATAAAAAGAAATAAATAAAAAATGTAGACGAGGGAGTGGGGAGAAAAAAAAAGAATAATAAAATAACGGCTGTAAAGTATTACCATAGCGGAAGAAGAGATGGAAATATAATAAATGTATGTATGTACGGTATATGCATGTGAAAATGAAACAGACGACAGTATACTACACTGCAGTAAAACCATAAACGAGGTTTTGGTGTTGTACCGTTGACACGTTGCACCAATGTAAAATACGATTAAATGTCATAGTGGCATATAACACAAACGCAAGAAAGAAAAAAAATAATAAAAAAAAGAAAATGAGAGAGAGAGAGAAAGAGAAAGAGAGTGAGAAAGAGAGACTGTGAGTTTGAGGAGGGAAGATGCAAACATTTTGCGTTTACAACGTTGTAAAAGTGTTTTTATCCCGTTTCTCATCTCGGTCCAATTAATGCACTATAAAAATGCACGTTGCACTCGACGTCCTGCTGTTGTGGTTATTTTGTTCTCTCATTCTCATTCTCATTCTCTCATTCTCTCATCCTCTCTCTCTCTCTCTCTTTCTCTCTTTCTTTCTTTTTTCTTTCTATCTAAAGGCTTTCCAAAAAAAAAAAAGATTTATAATTGAAGTAAGGTAGAACGTTGTCCTCAGTACGATAAGGATGTTTCTAAAACAAGTTTTCACTAACGTATTTGCTATCTCGACGATTTATTAGCATTGGAAGAAAATATAAATCAATTATTTTATAGTTTATTTTCGAAGTAAACATTCATTCAAATAAATATTAACTTTGGGAAAGAAATCTATTATTTTAATATTTAATATGTTTTTAAATCTAAAAATTAATTGAAATAAATATTAGGTTTTGGGGGTAAAAAAAGAAATGAATTATTTTTACGTTTATTTTTTAATCTAAAAATTAATTGAAATAAATATTAAGTTTTGGGGGAAGAAAGTAATCAATTATTTTAATGTTTATTTTTCAATCTAAAAGTTCATTCAAATAAATATTTACTTGGGGACAAGGAAATTAATTATTTTTAGTTTCAAAATAAACGTAAAAATAATTAATTTTTTTCCCTCTCCTCCCTCCTCCGAAAAAAACTATTTATTTCTCAAATAATATTTGTTTAAATTCAATGCTTCTTTTTTGTTTGTTAAAATGGGTTACTTTTAAATACAAGTACATAAATACAATTTTCAGTTATAGATGGATATAAAGAAAATTGTAGAATTTAAGATTAGAATTATTACACAACCTTTCGTTTATGGTATGCTTTGGACACGTGTTATCGTTCCATACAAATTCGTATGGTTTACTATCACGTTTATGAGATGGTTGCTGATAACGAAAGGTTTAATATTTACAAAAATAATAATAATAATAATAATAATAATAATAATAATAATAATAATAA